>CM059192.1:96267232-96574715 GCA_030323885.1 Branchipolynoe longqiensis
GTTTAGAATTATATAGTGGCAGGGAGCATCTTTATTAGTGCATGACAGAGGGGGACAAGGTTATGTAAACTAAAAAGCAATGATGCCTAATCACAGTATGATATGATAATAGACTATGTGAAATATATGTTCATGCATGCTGCCTAAGATTAAGAAGGAGCTGTGTTCTAGGGGAAACTGCCAAAGGGGTGGAAATTTCCTATGTGTAAGACTAAGCATGTACCATCACCAAGGAGGGACGTTCTTGGTCTATATGAGTGGACATATATATATATGAATGTAACTGTATACGACTGCTGGTTCACCCCTGTGTCCATAAGGGAGGCCCAACCTCAGCCGCAATTGCATATAGACTCGGGGTGGCACCTGCAGCTGAGTAGGGTGGTAGCTCCCTCCACTGGGGGGGATGGCTCCCGCCCTAGCTGTGGGGTCACCTGAGGGGCTGACGGTGGGACTGCTCAGTCACCTACACTGCCTTGACTAACTGACCACACTAAATATAGGAGATGCACCGCAATTATGTAAATGAAGGACCGATGCTCCAGTCACACTGGGCACCGGTACTCTAGTCCTGGCTCTGGAGTGAAGCGCACGTACTTCGAGCAGGAACCCCAGACACGCTGTCTGATGCTACCTAAATTCACCTATTCAAATTGAGTGTATCCACAGCCATAGGACTCCTGTCCCATGGGCTGTGGGCACTGCTTTCAGTATACAGGCTAAGTGGTAATGAGAATTAGTGTGGACAGAAGGTGAGGAGTGAGGGTGCTAGGTCACATGTAGGGGAATGGACAGTAGTTGTTGCTCCAATAAAGCACAACTTATTGACTGTTCATTTGTGTGTCTAGTTTTCCTTCCTCTTTTCAGTACTGATTCATGAGTTGGTTTGATTAGGCTAATGGCATCACAGGTGATATGAAGGGGAGAGTTTTGTAGTCTCATGGGGTGCTCACAGCGGCAGAGCATCCGTGATTCTATAATTGGCGACCATGACGATGAGACTCTGAGATGATTCTCAGAGATGACTGAAGAACTCACGAGGACGAGAGATGCACCGCGGTGACGAGAGACCTGCTGCGATGAGGAGAGATGTGCTGCGTGATGCCCGTGAGATGTGCTGCGTGGCAGCCGTGCTGCGGGGGCGTGCTGCATGACGCCCGGGGGGACATGCTGCGATGACAGCCGCGATGACAAATGACAGCCAAACCCATCACCGAGGTCCGGGTAAGGTCCAGAGGCCTTTATCACTTGTTTTGGGGTGCTGGGGTGTCGACACGGGTGTGACACAGTGTACCGCCATGTGTGAATGTGTGAATGTTAGTATATATGTGTTGATACTATTGTTGATATATGTATGTATGTAACCAAGGCAACACAACCACACGGCATACACACCGCCTGCACTCATACAATACACAAAACACAAAGGAATGTGTGTGTGTGTGTGTGTGTGCATATGTATGTCTGTAGGGGTGTGGGGGTATGAAGACCACAAGGATAAGATAGAGTGCTAGGATGTGCTGTGTCCGCTTTGCTTGTGCAGGTTCTGGATGGTGTGATGGGTATAAGTATCATTTAAGTAAGGCAGTTAGTCCGTTTTTCGTCCTGTTCTGGCCCGATATATATAATTACATGAAAACTAATTGCAATCAGAAAGAATTAAATCGGGTGGGCGCGCGACGGTAACTTCATATCTAATCAAAAAGTGATTAGGGGAGTGTGACGCCGCCAGTTCGGATTGAAAGAACCATATAAATTTAGATATAGTGAAAGTCGGGAAGGCCGGTAGTAGGGGGTGCGGCGCCGACGGTTCGGGTATAAATTTATATATAGTTGAAGTTAGGAGTGTGCGCGCGCCGCCGCCAGAAGCGCACAAGGGTACGAGGCCAGTAGAAATTTATATATTGTTAAATTCGGCGCTCAGTCAGTTTTTGTCCGTTTCTCGTCCTGTTTTCGATTAAAATAATGTATTTAATAGCAAATTAACGTATTTTATTGTTAAAGTAACGTATTTAATGGTAAATTAACGTATTTTATTGGTGAAATAAAGCAGGAAAGGATAAAAGAACCAGGTAGCTAGTAAAGAGGAGTGGCGAGGGGGCAGTGACTAATAGAGTATTGGTAGTCGCACCCCTGTTTCTAGGATATTTTACCAGGATAAACTGACTGCAGAGTATAGTGTGTGTGTGGAGGGAGGCCGCACGCAGCAAGGCACACTCACCACTTGTAAACAACTCGCAGGGGTCTGTGTGTGTGTGTGGGTGTGGGTGAGCTGAGAGCCTGCATGTATCAATTACACCACCCACTGGCTGGTTCGGCCGGCAGGGGTGTGGGGGAGTGCGTGTGTGTGGGAGAGAGCTGGGGGGCTGCATCCAGCAGCCAGGTGCACCCACTCTAGATTAAAGAGGCATAGTCAGAAAGGGGTTGGAGATGTGTCATTTCAGGGAGCAGGTCCTGTTAAATAGAGTGGATATTCAATTGCAGTTGATGACGAGGTGGTAAGGACACAGGTAGCTAACTTACACAGGTGAAAACAGACCAAAAATAGGGTGTTGGTTTTGACAAATTGTGTGTTTCCCAAGTGAGTATGCACCCTTAACATAGTGGGGGTTGTGCCCAGCACTGAAGCCGACCCACCCTGACTAGACTGTGTGTAGGGAGGCCACATGCCACAGGCACCCATAGATGTAAACAAACCCTGTGTGTGTGTGTGTAGGGGAGTAGAAACTGGAAACTGTCGGGTGTGTTGAATTAAATTGGTATATATTGTTTTTGATATATATCAATAAGAAAGGTGGGAATTGAACGTTGGTATGTCGGTCTGTATAGTTGTGTGATATATATTGATAAATCGGCGCGAATTGAACGTCGGTGGGTCGATATATATTGCTTTTAATATACAGCGCTGCCTTACTGTACTTAAAGTAACCTTGAGTAAATAAAAGAAATAAACTGGATAGGTTCAGATCTTCCAGGGACAGCTCCCGAGCTTCCAGAGACAGTGACTTAGATAGAAGGAGGGGCATTGTGCCAGATAACAGCACCGCTATCACCATGGCAGAAGCAGCATTTAATAGGGGGTTTGCTGAATGGTTCGCAAATGGGGTAGCAGCAGGACAGATACCCGCAGATGGGGACCAGTTGCTATATTTAACCAAATATGCAGCAGGGCAGTTAGAATCCCAGTCTAAGTTGCTTAGAGAAACGAGGGAGTTTGGAGTCAGTCTCAAGCAAGAGAAGGCACAACTCCTGCGAGATAGGATAATGGGTGAAGAGCGGCTGGCCATGAAAAGAGATAGACTTAAAGAAGAAGAGCGAGCTGTAAGGGATCTCAGGGAGCAGGGAAGACAGATAGCCACTGTGGATGGGTCAGACCTGGGAGTGTTGAGGACCTGGGTAGAGCAGGTAGGCAGAGCAGGTAGAGTGGCTGGGGCAAGGGGAGTGGATGTAGTAAAGTTTGCACTCAGCCACTCCAAGGGCAACCTCCATGAGGTCATATACTCAGTATATGAGAATGATGCAGATAGCTCATGGGAGGAGGTCAGGGAGCGCCTGGTTGGACTGTTCTTGACAGCTAGGGAAGCCACTGCATTAGTTGATATAGTGTTCACACTAAAGCAGGAGAAAGGGGAGCTGATGTCGGCGTACTGTATGCGATACAGTACGGCGGTTCAGAGAGCTTGGCCAGAGAAAGGGTTGGTAAAAATGGGCGCAGTGCATGATATGGTGATTAAGAAGTTTGAGGACTCCTTGATTGAGCCAGTAGTCAGGTTGGCTGTGCGCCTGGCCAAGTCGGGTAGCCTAGAGGCTGCCATGAATGTAGCCAGAGAAAATGAAGAGGGCCTCTCAGGGCCAGGGGGCAGGCTGACCGGGGCTCATAGACTGGAGGAACCCATGGAGATAGGGGCTATAGAAGGGCACGCCAGGGTGGAACCAGGTGCCTCTGGTGCAGATAGTGCTGCATTAAAAAGGATCCAGGGGGAGTTAAAAAGCCTCAGGAAATTTATAGCAGAACGCACTGAGCGGCCAGTCCAGGCCACTCAGTTGGCAGTTGCACCGGCACCACCTTCAACAGTGGTGGTGCAGACTGCACCAACCCTTCCCACAAACAATCAGGCGAATAGAGGTGAGAGAAGGAGGGCGCCACGTCAAGTAAGGGGGCGCACCCCTCAACAGTCTCACCAGGGCTCAGGGAGAGATACGGTCAGGTATGGTTATGGTGCACATAGCTATCACCGTGATTATGTGCCTACCCATGAGAAGGTGCAAGCAGGTATGGCCGACCATACAAGCGAAATCAGGTCCTGTGCAGTCGGGAAACTATGCAAGGCAAAAGATCGAAGACCATGTATCCAGATGAAATTTGGCGGAATTTCATATTCAGGTCTAATCGATACTGGTGCCAGTAAAAGTATGATAAAAACTAAGGTATACAAGGCTCTCAAATTAAGAGGATACGCCAGAGGTAAGCTCAGGCAGGGCTTGAAGCTTCGGTCACTTTCAGGACATGTGATTCCTACAAGGGGAGTGGGGAAGGTCACTCTGGGGGGAGCTGAATGTGAGTTTTGTGTAGTGGGAGAATTGCAGCATGATATCCTGATAGGGACGGATGTCATGCAGCAGTGTAACGCCGTGCTGTCCTACACGGATAGGAGTATTATCCTGAATGGTGAGGAGCACATGTGGTTGGGTACAGAAGCTACATGTGCTAGTATGGCAGGGGTAGTCTACTATATGGCACCAGTTAATTGGCAGTTTGGCAAACATCCAAATAAACCACAGTCACAGTTAATATACAGACAGACTGGGGAAGTTTCATCAAATGCAGCCAGGCGAATTGATGAAGTGGCAGATTCACTCCCAAAGGCAGTGAGAAACAGGGCCATTGGCAGACAGTATAATACAGCCAGAGCAGTCAACAGGGCTAATGCAGTGCAGTTGAAGGTGGGAGATGCAGTATTATTGTTAGTTAATGAACCAGGGCCATTGGATAAACAGTTTAATCCAGGCTTTATAGTGACAGATGTAAGGGGAGCTGTGGTTACTGTGGTGGGCCCAGAAAGAAGAAAAAGAGTGGTCAATAGAGACCAAGTAAAATTAGCAGATGGTGAGATAGAATGGGATCTGATTAACTCTAGGTTGACCCAGGGTCAGAGGAAGAAGCACAGGCTGCAGCAGAGACATGCCCTGAATAAGTCACATACCAAAAGGGATGAGCAGTTTGACAGGGAGAGTAATGGCCAGTTGCCATATGGGCAGCTCCAAGGGCAATTACCAAGTATACTGACTCATCCCGGGGAGTGCATAGGGGTGAGAGAGATGCAGCATAGGAATAGACCCAGCAAATGCAGGTCAGGGCAACCCAACAGATAGCCAGAAAGTGCATGGGGAGTCAGGAGAGGACAAGGACAGCCAGAGGGCGTTCGCTCATACAAATGGTAATGCATGTGTGAGTGGGAGGAGTAATGGTGATTGCCTGGGTGAGAGTGAAGGGTTGAGTGATGGTACTGATGTGTCGCGCACGTGTTTGCTCCCCCGTTATCCTGGACAGGTGTTGAGTGGGACGAGCCCGGCCCGGCAATGGGCATGAGCCCGGGCCAACCTGTGAACCCGAGCCACCCCGTGAACCCGGCCAGCCAGCCACGGGGATGTAAAAGGAGCTACACACCCTCCCCCAGCACGCCGGACACTGGGTCAAGGCCTAGGGAGGCGTGGCAGGAGGTAGGGCGATATATGGTAACGGCACAGTGCCACACGCCGACGCGACGCCCTCCCCCAGATGGGGCGCCCACCCGCCACCCACCCGCACACCGCACACCCACGCCACCCCGCGCAAAGGTGACTTCACCAGGTGGGACTTCACCAGTCAGGACTTCATCTGACGGGACTTCGCCGGTCGGGACTTCACCTAGCGGGACTTCGCCAGACGCGGCGCGGGAGTTGGGATATCCTCGGACCGTCACGGGGCGATTAAGCGCCCACCCACACACCAACCACCCACCCACCTCGAAGGCGCACCCACCCATCCCGACACGGCCGCGGCGCCCGGCCGCACACCCAGCCGCACACCCACCCGCCGCCAGCCTCTGAAGGGCCGACCGGTGGTGCGTGGGGGAGGGGGGAAAGGAGGGGCTCACAACACCGGAGTGTTGCTATCTCACACCCGCGAGAAAACAAGAGTGCTTGAAATCATCCCAGATACACAGGAGCAAGAGTTAGCAAAACGCACCTGCATAGCGTGTGTGGAGGTGTTCTGTGGAGGTTTCAGGCGAAAGCAGTAGACTGTGAATAATTTTTTTTTGTGGTGGAATGTTATATATATATGCAGGAGATCGTGCATATTTGACAATTTTTTTTTTATGGCCAAATGCACTAAATCTTTGAACTTTGAGATTTTTGTTTGCTTTTAGCAGGGTGTCGTTATATACATAGGCAGGTTGTAACAGTTCGGAGGTGAGTCCCACAGACAGCGAGTGTAACCAGCTCACATAGATCACCTACTTGGGCTGTACACGGATATTGTGTGGGTTGCCGCCCGACACAGAGGAAGTTGAATAAATTTTGTATTTATTCGGGTGATGGGTTCGAGCACAGCAGGTGTGCCTGGGTCGGAAAACCCCAAGAAGCAACCACCGTAGGCCGACGACCTGATACCAACGGTAAAACACAACACGAATATTGTGTGAATTCCCTCCAGAGACGGATGTGTGGGCGACGGAGTTGTGTGTTTTATCGTTGATTCAGGGTTCTCAGTGCCTGCAGCGTGGCTAGGAGAGGAAACCCCAGCAGGGAGCCAGCGACCGACGACGATAGAGACGGCCCGAACATTGAATGGTTGACCGTGAGGGCGCGGGAGAGTGTCCAATTACACACTGCGTCGGGCTTGAGTAATGCCGGGTGGTGACTGTACTGATAGGAACCGACACTGTCTGAACTAATGCTGGGCGGTGACTGGTCTGATGCAAGCATCCACCGTCGGTCGGCGTCGACAGTGATTATTTTCGAATAATACGTTGTGATGATTCACTAAGTGCGCACGCCTGGAAGCGGCGCACGCCCAAACTTATACCAGCCGACAGAGATTATTTTGAACAATATTTATTTTTGTGAAGATTCACTATGGAGTCATGCTGTGAGGTACGGGAGTGTGCATGCCTGAAGACGACGCGGGGTGATAGTAGCACGCAGCATCAGCCGAGACTGATTATTGCGAACAATATTTTTGTTTGTTTGTGAAGATTCGTCCGGACACTGTTCGGGAAGCTGGAGAGTGTCCTCTAGTGCACTGGAGCATGCGCGCCTGAGGACGGCGCGGGCCTGAACTGAAAGTGGATGGTGACCGGTGTGAGAGGGGTGCCACCGGCAGTCAGCGTTTGCAGTTATTTTTGGAACAAATATTTGGGTGATTGCAGCAGTTTTTTATTTTTCAAAATATACCACGTGAGTGTTCATCGGATATAGCGGTTGGGACTGATATCAGGATCTGTCCAGTCTCACTGTTCATATAGTGCTGCGGGATGCGATCTCCTCGAGGGATATCACCCAGAAACTGCAATTTTATATCCAAGTCGATTTCTACCATGTGGTCATTGTACTGGCTCATAGGCGTCATCTGGTGCTTCCTGCCGCTGGGCAGCAGCGCCGACCTCTTTAAGGAAGATGGTGTCCTAGTTAGAAGCCAAAGAGAAGTGGGGATGGTGTCTGCTGTGTGGCAGCTGGGGGTATTGATCACACCCCCAAAGCGGCCACCGGTGGAGCACTGGTTCTCACAGGTGCGGGATCATGGGTGGATAAATTGACTAAGAACAAGTGGTATGTTAATATTCAGCATTGGAATATGAGGCTCAGTGTCCTACGGGCTAAGTCGAGCGGGACCCTGCTGAAGTTCAGCAGTTGGTTGCTGGACGGCCTAAGAGGGGACTGGTTAGTGCAGTAGGGGTGGCGGCATCATGGCTGTTTGGTACGGTGAGTCAGGCATAACTAAACAAAGTGCAACAGACTATTACCTCAAACAGTCTGCAGACGCGTGCCCTGAAGCATAACCAAGAGCACATGCTTCCATTATGAATAGAACCCGGAATATTCAGCTGCAATTAGCGGAGCATGTTTCTGTAGTGGAATTGATGATAGCCTTAGCACGGGATGAAGCAAAGAACATGACAGCAGTCTCCAATGATTTAGTGCTGCTGCAGCGCGTGGGGCTGGCGGTGGAGGAGTTGGAGAGTGTGGCGAACGACTACGTTTCAAAGCGAGCTTTACACCATCGGAGGGAGATGCAGCTGGAGCGCGGCATGCTAACGGAAACACTACTGATGCCGGCTCGGCTGGCACTCATGATAGAGGTGCCAGGGACGCGGGCTTTCGCGGTCTCGATCTGCACTAATACTACCAACACGCAAGGGTAGAGGCGGTGTGGGGTCCGGACGCGATGATCACCTTTCGCCTGGGGCTGCAGATGGTGAATCGGGAGACGTATTCGGCATACCACTTGACATATCTGCCGGCGCTACTAGACGATGAACATTCATGGACAGTGGTGGGAAAAATCTGTGGTAGCGGAGGCACGAGAAGGAAGGCAAGCTTCTATCCTGAAGCTTGCATGGCCAGTCTGCCCACGGTGTGCGAGCCTGCCAGAGGATGACCTACCAGACATGTGAAACGGCACTCATGACGGGGACGGAGCCGGAAGACTGCAAGCTGCGGGTCACGAAGATCCGAAATACTGTGTCTGCCACCGTTGTGGCACCTGTGGAGGGCATGGGTGACGTGAGCATTGCTCCCCATGAACCTCAGGTGGATGTGACAATTGCTGTGCCAGAAAGCCCCAAATCAACCAGAGGATCGCTGGCCCAACACTGCTGCAGGTGCCAGAGGCATGCATGGTGGAGGGCATAGGTTGGCTTTTGCGAACATTGACAGTTAAAACATGAGACCGTGAACATGCGACGGATGCCATCAAGGCTGGAGCTACCGGCCTTGAATGTCTCATGGCCTTCTGCTCTCCACCGAGTGATGACGGAGCAGCTCGAGCGGCTGCCAGAGTTACAAGTTCCCCTGATGTCAATGAACAATCTAATGCAGGTGCCGGACGATTACGTCCGTGTTGAACATTTTAGTATACTGTGGTATTGTTTGTTGGCAGTCGGCGGTATAATCGTGTTGTGCGGTACAATGTATTGTTATTACAGATGCCAAGCTCGTTGTACCAGATGCAGACGCCGAAGAAGGAGGCAAGGGATGGTACCGGTGAGTAGGGAGGTGTTGGTCTGTGAATCCAAAGCCCTGCCCCCTCCCTCCCCGCTACCAGACCATAGAGACACCATCGTACGGTACGAGCCGCAGGGCTCGGCGTTGGAGCTGACTGCGCTGCCATATATGGTGTAAGACGGTTACTAGCGTGTATATTCAGTGCCTGTGGCATCGGAACCGAAAATTGCGGGGATGAGCAGGGACGCTGTATAACTCGCGTAGTTATTTAAATGTTTCCGAGCTGTCTACTAGGGATAGTGCGTATTCCGCATATTGTATGCACTTCTCGTGCGTCAGAACCAAATTGAGGGGGATGAGCAGGGACGTTGTATAAATCTAAAGACGGGATAATGACCTCATTCGGCAGAAGTAACCGGTCGGAATTGACCTAAGTGCAATTAAATGGAGTGAGAGTCGCTCGGAACCGCTGGAGCTTGCCATCATAGGATTTCTAGTCACCTACTCCTAACCCCTCCCAAGCCTTTCGGTCGGGTGACGGGTAGCTAACTCGCGATCCTGGTAGTGCTCGGGGGATTTGGGAATAACGGGAAATTAGGCTCCCCGCCCAACCCACAATGAACAAGTAAGGGGGGAGGATTTAATTAAACGTTGGATGCCTCGCTGTTTCCTGCTTGTAGGATACAAGGATAGGAGGGGGGAAGCTAATTATAGCAATTGGTCTTTCCTCGGATTCCTGCTTGCGAAGAACCCGCAGTAGCAAAGTAAGGGGGAGAGGATGTAATTAAACATTATGCACCTCTCTGATTCCTGCTTGCATGGAACTGGCGTGGGTATAGCCATGGGAAGGTCTTAGCGGCCACCTGACCCATCGGCGCAGACTGAGCCATAGACGAGTTCGCGCCTCGGGCTGCTCATGTAATCGAACCGGACGATGCTGTCCGGCAGGGACGAGTCTGTGGGTACGATGGTGGAAATACGAGAGAAAGACAACGTAAGTGTAGGAGGGACGAGTTCGCGAATGCGATGGGAAATATGAGGGAAAGACGACCTAGTGTAGGACGGATGGTATGGTGACACACTGCGCGTTCACCATGTCCTTCCATTTACATGTACTCTTGGGTTAGTGTGCGGCAGGGACGTGATCCAAGCACCAGTCAGAATTGTTAAAATAAGCTAGGATGTGTTTTTGGGATAAATAAAATAAGTGCAGGCGCTGATCGCGGTGCGCGTATTACCACGATTGGAGCCCGAATATGTAATTCACGTCCGTACATCCAATCGGTGGTATGCGGTGCCGGACAGGCTGCAGAGATGCGTGGGCTCACGACGATGTGCACACCACTGGTGTGGGCATCGGCGGTGGGTGCCACTGTGGGCATTTGAGTGATTCGGGTGACCTGATTGATCCGGGTCATTCGATTGAGCTGGGGTCGATGATTGACGGGATCAATAATTTAGGAGGGTCACTGGACCATTGAGGGAGGAATTGATTAAATGCATGCGAGGATTCAAGTCAGTTGATTGATGTGAGTCATCTGGTTGATTCGGGCCATTCAATTGATGGAGGATCGATGGACCAAGCGGTCGATGATTGATGGACCAAGCGGTCGATGATTGATGGAAGCAATCATGGCTGAGAAATAGTTGATTTGATTATCTGGTATGGTAATCAAAATTGGTTGAGTGGATCAATCACTGCTAGAAATATTTGATTTGATAGTCTTATGCAAGATCTGACCTGTCATGGTTCCCTGCTTGTGTCGCTATTCTGTCCTGCTTACCCTATTTTTAAAACTTATTTTTTATTTTTTTATCATGAGTTTTAAAGGGGGCCTGGGCATGCAGGAGAATTAGCTGACACAGCCTGGACAGTGACAGGAGGATAAAAGACATCTTTTTAAATATCAATGTAATATTAATTAAGGGGGGAGTAGAACTAGAATAGATAAGTAGCAACATAGCCGGTTCAAAGCCACCGTCTACATTGGGACCGCCATTCTAAAGGTAGATTTTGGGGCTGTTCTTGTCTAAAAACAATTACTGTAAACAAGTAGATAGGAATGGTCCTCAAGGTGGTGGAGAACTGGAGAAAGACAGAAAACTTGAAAGAAAAACTTTAACAGTGAATAAGGGAGGAGTGGCCAATACAGTGGAGAATATACGTAGGTTAAAATACACTGCATGAGCAGGCGATGAGGAGGGTACCGAAACTTATAAAGGCTAGTAACATGCACACTGCTCCATGGTATGGCACTCGCTCTGGCTTAACCGAAAAAGACGTAATGTTTAAGGGCTTCCATTTTCCTTGTCCGTTTTGACCAAGTAGAAATGGAAGAGGGACGTTGTAAAAATATACGGATTTTCGGTTTAGAATTATATAGTGGCAGGGAGCATCTTTATTAGTGCATGACAGAGGGGGACAAGGTTATGTAAACTAAAAAGCAATGATGCCTAATCACAGTATGATATGATAATAGACTATGTGAAATATATGTTCATGCATGCTGCCTAAGATTAAGAAGGGCTGTGTTTTGGGGGGAGGCTGCCCAAGGGGTGGAAATTTCCTATGTGTAAGACTAAGCATGTACCATCACCAAGGAGGGACGTTCTTGGTCTATATGAGTGGACATATATATATATGAATGTAACTGTATACGACTGCTGGTTCACCCCTGTGTCCATAAGGGAGGCCCAACCTCAGCCGCAATTGCATATAGACTCGGGGTGGCACCTGCAGCTGAGTAGGGTGGTAGCTCCCTCCACTGGGGGGGTTGGCTCCCGCCCTAGCTGTGGGGTCACCTGAGGGGCTGACGGTGGGACTGCTCAGTCACCTACACTGCCTTGACTAACTGACCACACTAAATATAGGAGATGCACTGCAATTATGTAAATGAAGGACCGATGCTCCAGTCACACTGGGCACTGGCACTCTAGTCCTGGCTCTGGAGTGAAGCACACGTACTCTTGAGCAGGAACCCCAGACACTCTGTCTGATGCTACCTAAATTCACCTATTCAAATTGAGTGTATCCACAGCCATAGGACTCCTGTCCCATGGGCTGTGGGCACTGCTTTCAGTATACAGGCTAAGTGGTAATGAGAATTAGTGTGGACAGAAGGTGAGGAGTGAGGGTGCTAGGTCACATGTAGGGGAATGGACAGTAGTTGTTGCTCCAATAAAGCACAACTTATTCACTGTTCATTTGTGTGTCTAGTTTTCCTTCCTCTTTTCAGTACTGATTCATGAGTTGGTTTGATTAGGCTAATGGCATCACAGGTGATATGAAGGGGAGAGTGTTGTAGTCTCATGGGGTGCTCACAGCGGCAGAGCATCCGTGTTTTTATAATAGGATCACTGTCGGCATTCCTTAAAACTGTATCTTTTCAAAGGATGTTCATACACTATGCAACGATTATCACAAAGTGTGTGTGTGGGGAGGGGGGGGGGGGTTGTGCAAGGTGGAGGTAAAATAGTTTATTTAGGTGCCTGAGGATTTGATTGGTTGGTTGTTGCAGTTTTACGTCCTAGCAATATCTAAGCTCATATCAGGACGGGTACTGATTTGTGACAGTGCACATTCATGGTGACTTTATAGTGCTGCCCCATTGGGAGACCAGGCGGCCAGCACCATGACCTGATATCCCACTCAGTCAAATTATCCTGACACCGAGCCAACCAGTGCTTGCCCAATCCTAATAATGATGAGCGCCTGGCTAGGAAGCGACAAGTATCAATTTAGTAAGTCATTGGTTTGACTCGACCGGTAATTGAACTCCCGACCTTCCACACGCGAGTCGTGCGCTCTACCGATTCGGTCACCGCGTCCGGTACGAGATGGAGGTAGATGAATTTATTTAGGTGCCTGATGAGCCCTCGAGCCTTGTGGGGAAGGAACGGGAAATAATAATACAGAGATTAGTAGGAAGGAGCAAGAAAGAGCAGTAGGTACAGTGGGGTGAGTGGGTGGGTGGAAAAGTAGGCCCTGACGCCTCGGCTACTGGAGGTGCAGTGAGTGGAACGGCGGTAGTGCGGTGGCAGGTTCTGGTGGGAGGCGCCAGGTGGCGCCTCGGGCGAATGAGGTTTGAGGCGAGAGTCTGGAGGGAGGAAGGTAGAACAGATGGGGTGGATCTTCCCCCCTTACCCGAACGCAATGCTACACATTACACATCAACAGATCAAAGCCCAAGGGCCATATGCATGGGGCAGTGCTAGCGCCCTAACCAAGTTTTTGCGGGCACCACACGGCTAACGGTGAAGAATCCGCATGCAAGAAGTGGTGCCAGTGCTAGCCGTCGACCGTAGACTAGGCTAAGCTACCCTGCTTTCATATCAGGGTTAACGGTAGGCCGCGCCAGTGTTAGGTACCGATTAGGCCCAAATCTATTCAATGCTATCATATTTAACAGAATAACTTACTCACTAAAGGAGTACAAATGGTCTATTAATGTAAATGATGCATAGGGCCAGGTGCATGACTGTATTTATGTAGTTGCTGGTGACTCTTTTCTTGTAGTCAAGAGACATTGTGTATTAGGTAGATAGTATGAATGAAGCACTACTGTTAGTGTGTGAGGGGCTCAAGAGCTCTACTCACTACCCCCTCCCCCCCAACTGTTAGTCACGGATCACAACACACACACAGCAGGCAGGTGCAGGCCAAGCAGCCACACCGCATGGTGGTGGTGGGTAGACCACAGTAGCCATGGTGATACAAGAATGCTTACTGTTCATTGGTGGAACTAGAAATGCTTGTTGCTGATTGGAGATAATGGTCAGGTGGTATGCCATGTCAGATCCATGTACCACTCAATCAATCAATAGTTCCATCCTCTAGTCAAGGGTTGGATGCAATGGTTCTCCACTTGTCCCGATGTTGTGCTGTTCTGATAGACTGTGAATAATTCAAGCCTGTCCACTGTGAAATATTTGTAAACCATGATGTTCTTGGTCTCCCTCTCCCTCTGCTGCCATTCACCTTCCCTTCCAACAATGTACGGTATATTGAACTCTGACGAATGATGTGGCCAAAATAAATAAGTTTCTTTGTCTGTATAGTGGCAAACAAGCTTTTCTTATTTTTAATTTTTCTGAGAACTTCTTTGTTGGTGATCTTCTTTGTCCATGATATTTTCATCATCCTTCGATAAGTCCACATCTCAAATGCTGCTAAACGTTTGTACATTTTCTTAGAGATTGTCCATGTCTCTGCCCCATACATTAGAGTAGACCACACATAACACTGAAGAATACGCTTCCTTGTTTGTATTAATATCTTACTTGATGTTAACACTCTATACATTTTGGAGAATGTTGTTCGGGCTATTGTTATCCTTCTTTTAATTTCTTCCTCACATCTCCCATCATTTGTAATCTTTTGTCCGAGATATATGAATTCGGATACTTGTTCTATGTTTGTGCCATCTATGATTATATTGACGTTTGGTTTATCTGTCTTTTTACTTATAACCATTGTTTTGGTCTTCCTGGCATTCATCTTCATGTTGAATAGTATTCCAGCTTTATTGATTCTATTCACTATATCTTGTAGGTTTTTCTCACTGTCTGCTAGTATTACACTGTCATCGGCATATCTAAGATTGTTGATGTTCATGCCACCTATTGTCACTCCCTTGCAATCTTCAATGTGTCTGAAAATCATCTCTGTGTACAGGTTAAATAGACATGGTGACAATACACACCCCTGTCGAACTCCTCGTTTAATCATAACTTCATCCGATAGGCCCTGCTCCATTTTTATAAATGCACGTTGTGTCCAGTATAAGTTCACAATTAGTTTAATGTCTTTGCCATTGACACCAATATCTTGTAAACATTTGATTAACAGTTCATGATTGACTCGGTCGAAGGCCTTCTCATAGTCAATAAAGCAGGCATAAACATCCTGGTTCACTTCACAATAACGTTCACAAATCATTCTCATATTGAAAATCCCTTCACGTGTACCTCTTCCAGATATAAACCCACTTTGTATGTTACTGATTTGTTCTTCAATTTTCTGTCTGTTTCTCAGTGAAATTATTTTCAGGATCATCTTCAACATATGACTCATCAGGCTTAGTGTTCTGTACTCAGTACACAATGTTGGTTTTAGCTTCTTTGGGAGTCGTACAAATATGGATTCATTCATATTCAATGGTGTAAATCCAGTCTCATAGATGTCAGTTACTAGCTTATGAATGATTTGAATCCCCACTTCATCTAGTCCTTTTATCATTTCTGATGTTACCTGGTCACTTCCAGGAGCCTTACCTGCCTTTAGATCATTGATAGCCTTCTCAACCTCTGATACTAATATAATATTCCCACCTTCTTTCTCAATTGTGGGTGGGTTCCCTCTGTCATCATTGTATAGTTCGTTTACATATTCTTCCCATCTGGACTTTATTTCATCTTCTTCAAAGAGCATTTTGCCATCTTTGTTCTTGATACATTTACTGCTTCTCTGTCTGTATCCTTGACCTGTTATCTCTTTCACTTTCTTGTGCATCTCTCTTGAACGATGTTGAGACTCAAGTTGTTCCACTACTTCACACTTCTTATTCCACCATTCATCTTTAGCTTTTTTGCATTCATCTTCTATTTCATTCTTCAGGTGTTTGTATTTAGGTGGATCAGTGGTTTTCACTTTCTTCCTTTCTGCCATCTTTTCTAGTATGGTTTGCGTCATCCATGATTGCTTTGTCTCTCGTTTTTTTATTTGGTAACACCTCCTCTGCTGACTTGACCATGCTTTCTCTGAGAGCTTCCCATTCCATTTCAATGTTGTTATACTCTCTCTGAGGAGTTTCTTCATTCATCAGTACACTGAATTTGTTATGAACAGAGACATTATACTTAGTTCTGTATTTTGCATCTTTTAACATGTTCATATCCATTTGAATGTTGTTTTTAATTTTGTTCTGCTGTTTCAATTTCACTACCATACTGATTACTACTGGATTATGATCCGAACATATGTCAGCACCTGGATATGTCCTTGCCTGTTTGATACAATTTCGATATCGTTGGTTGACAAGAATGTAATCGATCTGGTTCCGACATACATCACCAGGGCTCTTCCATGTATATAGTCTTCTCTTTGGATGTTCAAATAAGGTGTTAGCAATTACTAGTTTTGATGTCAAACAGAAATTTATCAAGTATTCACCACGATCATTTCTCTCACCTAAGCCAAATCTTCCTGTTACTGGATATTCATGTTGTTCTCCAACTTTCGCATTCCAATCGCCCATAACAATTGTTATTTCTCCAGACTTGGTGTATTCCATTACCTTTTTGATGCTGTCATAGAACTCGTTGACTTCTTCATCATCGTGATCTGAGGTTGGTGCATAAACTTGCAGAATGTTTATATTGAACGGTTTTCCCCTCAGCTTCATCATAATAATTCTGTCAGATACTGGCCAGAATCCAATCATTGTGGCGGCAATGGACTTCTTCATCATAATTCCAACGCCATACTGATGTTTTTCATCTCCAGAATATATCTGTACCACTATATAATAATAAACCTGAGGGTACAAGCTCTCACTCTACTTTCACTCTATATACTCTTCCTTTCTCTCCTTGCCTGTATTGATTTCATATAGCTTGCCTACACAAACCAGCCAACGACTTTACAAAATGTTAAAAAGGGGTGGTGGGAACTTTTGCCTTTATGCTGTCTGCATTTTATTTTCTGTGTCATTTCCTTACCCGAACCATCTCAGATGACTCTTCATTATCATATACATATGAAAACCAAACATGCGGCTACAAAATCTTTTAATTTTAAAAGCAGTTTAATTGTGGATATAAAATATCTTAATGTAGGTACTGAGTTGCGCAGTTATTTTAGCTTCTATGACCTATCGTTAGCAAAGCATCAGACTCATAAATAAAGAGATGAAGTGGAGTGGAGGGACTGAGACTCACTCTACCACAATTACCTCACCAAAAAGTCGGTTCTTCCCTTTATGTAATAAACTGCATTTCTCCTTATTGGCTCGTTTCTCACTAATGCTGATGGTCTTCTTTATACTCCGAATCATTCCCCTGTATTGCTATTCCGTTGCACTGAACATTCTGAATTGCCCTTCAGGTCTCTCTCTCCCTCTATCTCTCTCTAATTAGGAGATTAACATATATTCAGAAGAATCTCGTTAAAACTAATCTAATTAGGACGCTATAGCACATCCAGGAAAACCTCGTTAAAAGCAAACATTCCTGGAACGTCCAAGGCCAATCTCTTTAAGGAGAACTTACTTCTAACAAGGAAGGGCTATATTTGTGAAATATACTTTTCAGTCAATATGGTGTCTGAAGATGGGAGTGTCCTTGTTTATATTCCCATATTAGATTATAGAGCACATATATAATATATATAATATATATGATACATATAATATATATAATACATATAATACATATAATATATATAATATATATATAATATATATAATAAATATAATATATATAATATATACAATACATATAATATATACGACATATATAATATATATAATATATAATACATATAATAGCGGATTGTAATCATTTATATCGGATTTCATATTGGATTAATTGCAAACGGGTCATTTTCGAGAGGAATAAATATCGTTGGTGCCTTTTGGGTATGCTTTATTCTATTTTACTTTTGTTATTTAATATATTTTATCTCTTCCATTTTATGCCAGAATTAAGTAGGATGTGTTGACATGTGGTGGGTGGGTGAGTAGGTGCGTGAGTGGCAGTGTGGGGGCGGGTAGGTGGGGAAATAAGATGGACGGGTAGGTGGGCAAATAGGGTAGAGGGTGGTTGAGTGAGTGAGTGGATGGGTAGGTGGGTGTGGAATTTTCTACAAAGTAATTAGTTGCCCTCTAGTGTTATTATAGACAATGGGAGAGTGGCGCGACCTGACGGGCGGCGTATCGGCGCGCAGACTTCTCAACTGTCCCGGATGTAGATGGACAGGCGTGCGCATCATCCAGCCTGCATGCAAGCAGCGTGGATGGAAGGTCGGGGGGGGGGGCGCCTTGGGATTTCCTGCAGTTTCATTTAGAAGCTTCCAACTTGGGCCCCGGGCGGGGCGTCCCCCGGGGGGGCGTCTGACTTGTGACTTCAGGACACGCAAGTCCGCCTGTGTCATGAATAACCCCCACTCAACCCAGCCACCCCACCTGAACCTCTCCCTCCACCACCACCATCACCCATCCCACATCCCACATCCCATCCATACTAACACACAAACGTCCCTCAACCCAGCCACCCCACCTGAATCCCAATCTATTCCTCCCCCACCACCATCCATCTCACCCTCCCACATCCCACCCTCACTCAACCCAGCCACCCCTCCCGAACCTCTCCCTCCACCACCACCATCCATCTCACCCTCCCACATCCCACCCTCACTCAACCCAGCCACCCCTCCCGAACCTCTCCCTCCACCACCACCATCCATCTCACCCTCCCACATCCCACCCTCACTCAACCCAGCCACCCCTCCCGAACCTCTCCCTCCACCACCACCATCCATCTCACCCTCCCACATCCCACCCTCACTCAACCCAGCCACCCCCCTGAACGTCTCCCTCCACCACCACCATCCATCTCACCCTCCCACATCCCACCCTCACTCAACCCAGCCACCCCTCCCGAACCTCTCCCTCCACCACCACCATCCATCTCACCCTCCCACATCCCACCCTCACTCAACCCAGCCACCCCTCCCGAACCTCTCCCTCCACCACCACCATCCATCCTCACCCTCCCACATCCCACACCTCACTCAACCCACCCCCCCCCGAACCCCTCCCACCCCCCACCCCCATCCACCCACCCCCCACACCCCACCCTCACTCACCCCACCCCCCTCCCGAACCCCCCCCTCCACCACCACCATCCTCCCACCCCCCACACCCCCCCCACTCAACCCACCACCCCTCCCCAACCTCCCCCTCCACCCCACCCCCCATCTCACCCCCCACATCCCACCCCCCCCACCCAGCCACCCCCCCACCTCCCCCCCCACCCCACCCATCCCACCTCCCACCTCCCACCCTCCCCAACCCACCACCCCCCCGAACCCCTCCCCCCACCCCCCCACCCTCTCACCCCCCACACCCACCCTCACTCCACCCACCCCCCCCCCCGAACCTCTCCCTCCCCACCCCCATCCATCTCACCCTCCCACATCCCACCCTCACCACCCACCACCCCTCCCGAACCCCCCCTCCCCCACCACCACCCTCCACCCTCCCACACCCCACCCTCACCCCCACCCCCCCCACCCCCCCCCCCACCACCACTCCCCTCCCACACCCCACCCCCCACCCCCACCCCCCACCACCCTCCCTCCACCCCACCCCCCCACCCCCCCCCCACCCCCACCCTCACCACCCACCCCCCTCCAACACTCCCCCCCCCACCACCATCCCACCCCACCCTCCCACCTCCCACCCCCACTCAACCCCCCCCCCCCTCCCACCCTCCCCCACCACCACCACCCATCTCACCCCCCCACCCACCCTCACCCAACCCCGCCACCCCTCCCGAACCTCCCCCTCCCCCACCACCATCCACCCCACCCCCCCCACATCCCACCCTCCCTCACCCCAGCCACCCCCCCACCTCCCCCCACCACCACCACCATCCACCCTCCCACACCCACCCTCACTCACCCACCCACCCCTCCCCCAACCCCTCCCTCCACCCCCACCACCACCCCCCTCCCACACCCACCCCCCACTCAACCCCAGCCACCCCCCTGAACCCTCCCCTCCCCCACCACCACCCATCCACCCCCCCACATCCCACCCTCACTCAACCCAGCCACCCCCCCCCAACCTCTCCCTCCACCACCCACCACCCATCCCACCCTCCCACCCCCCACCCTCACTCACCCCAGCCACCCCCCCCGAACCTCCCCCTCCACCACCACCATCCATCTCACCCTCCCACATCCCACCCTCACTCAACCCCCCCACCCCCTCCCGAACCTCTCCCTCCACCACCACCATCCATCTCACCCTCCCACATCCCACCCTCACTCAACCCAGCCACCCCTCCCGAACCTCTCCCTCCACCCACCACCATCCATCTCACCCTCCCCCACCCCACCCCTCACTCAACCCAGCCACCCCTCCCGAACCTCTCCCTCCACCACCACCACCATCTCACCCCCCACATCCCACCCTCACTCAACCCAGCCACCCCTCCCGAACCTCTCCCCCACCACCACCATCCATCTCACCCTCCCACCATCCCACCCTCACCACCCCAGCCACCCCTCCCGAACCTCACCCTCCACCACCACCATCCATCTCACCCTCCCACATCCCACCCTCACTCAACCCAGCCACCCCTCCTGAACATCTCCCTCCCCCACCACCATCCATCTCACCCTCCCACATCCCACCCTCACTCAACCCAGCCACCCCTCCCGAACCTCTCCCTCCACCACCACCATCCATCTCACCCTCCCACATCCCACCCTCACTCAACCCAGCCACCCCTCCTAAACCTCTCCCTCCACCACCACCACCACCACCGAGTTCAACCCTCCCACACCCTGCACACATTCAACTTACACAACCAGCCTCATCCACTACCACCCATCCCACTCCTCCCACATTCCCACATACTAACAGTATCACACGAACATCCCTCAACATAGATAAAAGATTCACCCGGTACTTGTAGTACACAGGTGAAGACCAGCCTTATATAAATACGGGCGAAAATAGCGTTAGTATGGAACAAGAAGTAGAATGCCTGGCACCAGTGTCAAATGGTTACTTATATCAGAACAGAGTTGGTGAAATGGGAGAGAATGCAAAAAGACAAGATGGCGGCCAGAGAAGGCCGTCGATTTCACTTTTAAATTGCATTAAAGTATATGTTTTATTATATTTATCAACTCAAAAGTAGCGGGTAAACATGAAGACATATACAAAGAATAAATATTGCTTCTTGGATTGTGAAATTAGGCTCTCATAAAGACTCATTTCATTAGCCCGATTTTTCGACTGTTTTTATATCAGGCTGGTTTTCACCCCTGTACTGGAAGTATGGGGTGAATCTTTTATCTACCCTCAACCCAGCCACCCCTTCCGAACCTCTCCCTCCACCACCACCCATCTCACCCCTCCCACATCCCACCCTCACTCAACCCAGCCACCCCTCCTGAATCCAAACCTATGCCTTCTCCACCACAATCCATTCCACCTCTCCCATTTCCCACCGACACTAACACACGAACAGGACACAGCTTGAACACCGACCTATCCCTCGTCCAGCACCACCCATGCCATCCCTCCCACATCATACACACACTAACACAAGAACAACCCATAACTCATCCAACACACCGGAAACCCGACCTATCCCTCCCTCACCCCCCCGCCCACCATCCCACCACCCACCCACACCAACACAAGAATAAAGGGCGCATTCCTTACACGCGGTATGCGGTATGCGGCATGCGGCATGCGACATGCGGTATGGAAATGGCATGATTCCTTACACGTGGCATGCGGCATGCGGCACACGACTGGCTATATTTAAAAAATAAAAATAAACAAGTATACTCAATACTGCACTGTATATGACCTAATATGGCATTTATATCTATGTAACTCGTTGTACGTCACATGGGGGTTCCTACCTTTATAATTACCAAATTATAGATAAGTAGTCATATATTTGTGGCTATGGTAGCATTTTTACCAACCCCAACACCACCACCACCACTACCATATGTTTCCCCTCTGCACCCTTGTATGTGACCATTCCGTAATGCTCAGTCGCCTCTCCTCGTCTAAAACTAATGGACAAGTGCGACTGACATTTCTATTCGCACACCGCGTGCTGCATGCGCACCGATCGCTACAGGGACCGAACGAGTTGATGCATTCGCATTCGCATTCGCACACTGCATGTAAGGAATGTAGTCCATAGACTTCAAGGCGTTTCGATTTTTTGCCGCATTCGCATACCGCATGCCGCGTGTAAGGAATGCGCCCTTAACCCATAACACATCCAACCAACTGAACCCCGACATATCTCTCCTCCACGACCCCTCCCATATCCCCAACACACTAACATCACCCACCACCTCTACATGTTGTTCGCTCCTCTACCCAATGCCATATGGGGTATGCCCCCATATCTATTCCTCCCTACCCAAATGAATCTAATTTTTTTCATATTGAAAATATATATAGTTATTCAAGTAAAAAGGTTTTCTCCCTGCATCCATTCCCTCCTTTTTAAACTGCACTGATATTCCAATTGTGTGCTATGTATATATATATACAGTATAACCCCGTTAAACCAAAATTGAAGGGACCCTAGAAATTTGTTTGGATTAACGGATCATTGGTTTAACCGAGCTTTGACTTTTACTTGTCTTTGGCAAAAACGGGGGTGCATTATGAATGTACAATGTATGTGGACACTATGATTATTGTTTTTTATGTATATACCCCATTAAACTAACCTCGGTTAAATCAAAGATCGGTTAATCCAAACTTGTTTCGGCGACCTGGCAAAATACTACCATTTATCATATAAAAAAGTCTCAGATGACTTTAAAACCACATGAAAGTTTGGTTTAACTTTACCGGAAGGTCATCTGAGACTTTTTTTATATGATACATGGTAGTATATATATATATACACAGGTGTATATCTAAGTAGCGTGATATATTCGCATATATTCAGAAGGACGATGCAGCGAGTGGCGTTACCTCGATGTGTTCTATAGTATGCTATAAACCGTCTAGGCCACTAGGGATCTTATTCTACGGTGTGGTATCACATACTATAAAAGGACTTTGTCAGTGGGGGCGGGGGCAGTATTATATCGCCGTGAGATATTACTGAATATAGTATGGTTCACACAGAGTATGCCCTATACAATACCACTATTGCTCGAGCGGTGTGAAATAACAAAGTACAAAATCTGAATAATGATACACATACAAATAGAAATTTAAAAAATACATATAGTGAGAATTCATATATGAAGGAATCATCTGCTTATGCAATTCCTTTCATGGAGAGACGTTTGTGATGTGGATGCTGATTTTTCTTTCTCACTCTTAACTTATTAAATTAATAGCCATGCTTTACTGTGTATTTCCTCCTAAGTATTCTTTTTCTAGGTATATCGCTATAATAATTATTTAATGTGTATCAATACTATCATTATTGCTGGGACCAGACGGGGTGGCCGAGTGGGTTGGAGCGTCCGTCTCCCGTGTTGGTAGATCGTGGGGTCGTGGGTTCGAGTCCCGGTCGAGTCAAACCAATGACTTTAAAATTGATACTTGTTGCTTCCTAGCCAGGCGCTCGGCATTATTAGGATAGGGCAAGGACTGGTGTGCTCAGTGTCAGGATAATGTGACTGAGTGGGATATCAGGTCATGGTGACGGCGGCCTGGTTTCCCAGTGGGACGGCACTATAAAGTCGCCATGAGTGCGCACTGTCACAAGTCGGTACCCGTCCTGATATGACCTTAGATGTTGCTAGGACGTAAAACAACAACAAACAAACAACATTATTGCTGGAAGACCATTGCCGCAACACTAACATGCTATTCACAACAATGATTCCTTCTCAAACCATGCAAACCACAATGCGAACTACCAAACCATGATGTATGTGGTCAGTCTTTTCCTTGCAGCTTATCTTCTTAGGGACTTCCGTCATGATATGACCTTAGATGTTGCTAGGACAAACAAAACAAACAATATCATGGTCTCGAATATGACAGCCCTGTCTGCAAGATATTATTCTGTTTTCACCTCATACCTCTCAACAAGACGACAAAATAGAAATTAATTCCCGATTCAATCAATTCATGCATGCATGGCCTACTTTACTTTAAACCTAACCTCCTGTTTAAAGGGTATCGGACTACTTTTCTTGTGGTACATTGTCGTGTGATAACAAAAAGGTACCACACCCCAATGTCACATTGCATAGGCTATCACATATGTGGGGTGGGGTGATTTCGTTATAGTGAATTTAGACAATAGCTTAGCACATGGTGGTATTTATCATACGATAAGCCTGTCCAGCAACATGTTTATATGTATATATATGCTGTATACGAATTATACGAGTATAATAACCCAGAATAGACTACATCACGGTTCCAGTGGTGCGGTGCATTGTGGGATGCGTCAGAGCAAAACAAACCCGCGAGAAGCACATGGCACATGCTAATACACTGGTTGCAGCTATGAAATCTGTTAGTTTCAGCTCATCTCAGCTCTTGTTTGAAACATAGAATACCAACTAAAAAAATATATATAATAAATTAAGATATTAATCTTTTATCCAGCATTGCATTTACATCAATATAATCAGCATATCTTATGCCATGTGCATTTAGATTGAAACAAATCTAGGCACTCAGACTAGTGTTAGAGCCATAGCCAGAGTCAGTTTTACTTATTTTATTCATGTTTTTATTTATATCCTATGGTTAATGACACATGTAGAAATAGAAAATGAGTAGGGTTAATCAGATATTTCTTTGAAACAAGTTTTTGTTGACACATTTGACATTTTAATATTTAGAACAAGAATTACTTCTGGCTAATCAATGGTGATGTAAACATCAGCCTGTTAAGTGACTGAAATTGTATCTTTCTTAGCTCAAAATGCTTAATTAAGGAGAGTTGTGTCTTAAACATATTCATTATATTATTATATTGCATCCTTCCATCCATGTCTGTGCCAAATTGTTATGTATTTCTATTTATTTTGAATAAAATGGCAGTTTTGCCCTACGCATATCGGCAAACTCAATGGCTGTACACCTTTGCTTTGCTCCCAACGGCGTTTTCAGCGCATGCGCAGTCGGAAGGGTGATGTAGTCTATTCTATACTCGCTCCTAACACCCACCCGCCAGTAATCGGGTGGTTGAGCCTCGGACTACTCATCTACTGCTATGGCCTACTTGCCTCAACTCCGACGGTGGCGCCACCGCTCGCCTGCTCACTATCCTACTCACTACCTAACACTCTCCTAACACACTTCCATAATCCAAAGCATAATCCAATGGTTTTGTTATTCGGGTAGATTTCCTAAATAAACCTATTGACCATGATATAAGATCTGTATTTTACATGTTACCCCACTATTTGGCATACACCTGACATCAGGACTCTACTCTATGAGAAAATGTGCATTTAACTCATATAAATAAAATCCATACTTTGTTATTTGTGCCGTCCATAGATATAGACCTCGTTTGGTTTTAAAACGGTAATATGATAACCCTCTCTATTTGCATAGGTGTTGTTATTTATTTATTTAATATTTTGTTGTATGAGACCAGCCTCCAGTCTTGTCAATAAGACCGACTGATGCGGCACATAGGCCTGTCCTAATAGCCGCATAGATCAATACCACGTGACCCGGTTTGCCCCGCCAGTACCCCAGGGGCATGCTTCACTAACAACTCGACGGAGGACCCCGGTGAAATCAACATTGACAATTTTATTGAGTGTTTGGGCTTTTTTCTTAGAGAGTATATATTTTTTACTTTGCTGTTTGTGTTATTGATATGGTCGTTATTAAAAGAAAATTCCCATCATAATTGAATTATGAATATATGTGATTGGTGGTGTCTAATATCTCTAATATATATTATATCTTCGAAATTAAATAATTGTTGAGTGATGTGGGCTTTGAGGCCCGATGGTTTCTGGAATGAGTATTGACAGAGTTGAGGTGAAGGTCGATACTCATTCTAAAGGCTCACGACTAGAATCTAAAAATTCAATTACTTATGCCTATAACTGAGGACTCAAAATACAAAAGAGATAAGAGATAATATCGGACTGGGGGTAGTTTTATATCAGTTTGATGAGAAAGGGGAGGCCACCGAGAATTGCAATGGATCTTGGCATAGAGGATGCGTTATCAACAACATTTTGCAGCTTGTAAATAAAGAAGGGTTTGATATAGTACGCTTTATATACATATATAACATAGTGGAGAGAATAATATGTATATTTATATATATAAATATATAGATATATATATATATATAACCCACAACCCACTCAACACGCCTAAACCTCAATCTCCACCCCCTCCTTCCTCATTGATATTCTAATGTGATGGTATATATTATATATTTACATAGGTATACATATATATACATATATATATATGTATAGATGGTGTATATCCACATATAATAAAAACGACTGTCACAAGTGGTGCTAACTTGATGTGCTCTATAGTATAGTATAGTATAGTATAGCATATTATACTATTCTATGATATTGTATAAGTATGGTATGCTATAAAAATGACAGATTCAAAAGATAATTTCACCAACCATTTATCTGTATTGGTCTTTGAAGCAGCAAAGTCGTAAATAACGTCCAATAAACACAAAGAACAAAACTGGAATAAAAACATATAAAACAACAATAAGATTAAAATTGCATTATCCGATGTTTTTTTTCTTAGTTTCAGCATTTTCCAAAATAAACCTATTATGCTGATCGCTAAAATCTACTTTACTTTAGCTGGAAGTAACTTCCATTTTAAAGGATTAACTTTGGTGATATTTGAACACATAACTTTCGTGTGCTCACTGGCATATTGGACATAGGTCTTGTTTCAAGTGTAGCAGCGTAACACAGGAGTACCAGCTACCAAACTGCAATAGATGGGTAATGAGTGCATCAGTGTCTAGATTGGATAAAAAGGATTAAATCAGAGTAATTGTTTCTGTTGGAATTTCTATTGATGGTTTCATCGGATAACGCAGCTTTAATGCCGCAAAAAATCTACAAAATATTTTTTGTGAGCTACTTACAACTGTGCCCTTCGTGGGTAACGGTTTTGTTGGTACATGGTGACTATATGGGCTGATCAGTTCTGGGATTAGCACACTCACATAACCAGGTTGCGAGAAATAACAGTGATGTATCAGCTTGGTCAAACCACCCACCCGGGCACGTGGTCAGCTACAGGGTCACGTGATCACCCCAGCGTCCGTTTGATTCAATATGACCCACCGCAGTGAATTGAAAGGGTAGGTGATTTATAATATTAGTGATTGGACATTGAAACTGAAAGTGTTTTTTTAAATATATAAATATATTGTCGTGGGGGTGATGAAAATGGGAAATACTGTGCCTAGAGCGGGACTCGAACCCACATCTCTTTGCATTCCGGGCCAGTGTGCTAACCATTACACCACCTAGGCTCTCTGATATCAACACACTCCCCACGCCTACCTGTCTATGTGGTTACTTGCCTGAGAGGTCAGTGCAGACCACTACAATATATATATATATATATACACATATATATAGTCATTTGTATATCTAGCTAGCTATATAGCTATATATAGCTATCTGTATGAATATATATATATATATATATATATATATATATATATACACATGGATAGAGATAAGCCCCTTATCACGTGTAATATACTAATAAGGTCTGTAGTGTATTCCCTCCTGCCCCCTCCTGGGGTGGGGGGGGGGGGGGTTCCCCAGCATGCCCTGCCCCCCCCCCCCTTTGCGCGGAGGTGCACACTCCATACTCGCATAAATATATATATTTATATATACTATGCATATGTGTGTATATATATATACACACATATTATAATATATGTGCCTATGCATAGACATATCATGTTGCAATTTTGTCTAAAGTTCCTATTTAAATTAGCCTAGAGAGGCATTTTTAATGCCTAAAGAATAAAGCAAATGAAATATTCATAGAAAACAACATTCCCACCCATAGAATGAATGATACTACACGTGCGAACATCAAATCTGGTCAGGCATCTAATAATATTGACTAAATAAATGGATTTCTACATTGGTTGCAAAATATAAGGGCACATTCCAAACTAGATTGAATACAACCCCGGTTTCTTGCATAGAAATTTATCCCCCCCCCCCCCCACCCCCACTTTTTTAATTTGTTGCTGTTCCTCTGTTATCTCCAGTCAACCATATACGATGACAGAGACAGTCCAGGTAAAAATGTAAAATTTAAGACCTAAATGCACTTGGATTGGTCCCACTGCTTCACTGGTCACAGCTGGTCCAGTGTATTATTAACAACCCCACCCCAACAACATAATTCATTAACTCACATAACTAATTACATTAGAGTTACACTAGAATTTTCCTAACAAACCAACATTTATATACCGCTTGCCTAACTGCAACTGAACATTAAAACTTACTACAAGCTTACCAACTGAATACAGAAGATAACTTCTGATTACATTCTAAATACTATGTAAATACTCACATTGATCTGACTAATATTGATCTGGTTATATGACACTACTGTACCATATTGTTATGGAACTTTTGGGTTTCAGAATTTCATTGTGTTACATGGTGCAAATTGTGTATTCAACAGGTATTGTACACCTTATTCTATATACCTTTTGTGTAAATAACCCTGAATTGGAAAATGGCTGGAAGACCAGTGCTTCGGCACTGACAAAAGACTTATTCAGCAGAATAAACATATTTACCACCAACAACAAAATAAATAAATAAAAATAGTTAATTTTATTCTGGTTGGTTGGACTTTGGTAATCCCAATAGCGTGAAATTCCCTATTTGTGTGTCGGCGGTCACAGGACGAACCCTGGTCATAGATCATTACATGGGACGTCATTTGTACTGTTTCCTATATTGCCGTGGTTGAAGCAATGCCCACCAGAGGGAAGCACATATATACACACACACAGACCTCGGCTACTGAAGGGACCTTAGACGGCGGTTGCGGCGCATGCGTGTTGTGGGTATTCAGCTCGGAGTTGTTCATCTCAGTTGGAGACCTCCATACTAACAGCTCATCGATCAATTAATTTAAATATATTGTGAATTTTTTTTTTTTAACTCAATGGGCAATTATCGTCTCGATATAATCTTGGTGCCTGTAAACCGGGATATTAACGTCTTCTGAAACTTGAATAGAATCATTTCCTGCAACTTACAACTAGGTTTGAGTTTGCTTGTTAATATTCTTTACTCGCAGCTCAGATTTTGTGAGCCTGGTGATGCTTTGGTTAGTTTAGGTGGAACTGAGAGGGGGTGAGAGTGGGGGTTGAGGTGGGGGTGGGGGGATTTGTCGGTAAGATGGAACATGGACTCTGTAATAGTCCATTCCCAATTCCGAAGCAAGACAGGCGACCTGAGTGGAACTAACGGGAAAATATGGCCAGAAGTTCACCAACCGTCATATGGGAAAACGGGCGGTAGGTTCTCTACAACCACCGCGATAGCATTCCTCCAAATAAGACACATATAATCCACCCGCCCATAAGCTTCCATCTAGCTTCTCTCTCGCTAGATATATGACGTATGTGAACCATATTTATGCGAATAATAATAATCTACTTTAGGTTGTTATGTCCTCCCATTCGGTCAAATAGTGAGGTTCCATACGCCTATCGATTCCCCCCCCCCCCCCTTCTCGGTTGTAAGGATATGAAGACATTATATATATCAAAGACCCTATAATACTAAGATGGCTAACTCCCTATCTCTCCCATGGTAGTGTAAATTTTGCAGGGCCACCTTGTGGTGGGTTTGATCAGCCCAGCTGCTGGTTGGTGTTTCACATGTAGACACATACAATTATATTATACATGAGATAGGTAAATATGAATACACATCAATATGAAATTGCTATGAACAAATACATATCATCATCAGCATCGCCATCATCACACCTCTTTCACATTCATATATACATTTCATCATCATCATCATGCTGTCGGTCGCGATGCGACAAAGACTGCTTTCATTACTTGACTGCCGCTCTCCATTTAGCTCTCTGCTGTGAGAGTTGCGTCCATGAGTCGGTCTTAATGTCTCTCAGCTTCAGGTTTCTCTTGATGGTATCCCTGAACCGGAGACGGGGGCGCCCTCTCTTTCTGTAGCCAGACGACAGTTGAGAATAGAGGATCTGCTTTGGTAGCCTGTCTGATGACATCCTCATGAGGTGTCCAGTCCACCGGAGATTCTTTTTGATCAGAAGATCTTCCATAGAGGGCAGCCCCATCCGTTCGAGTATTTCCTTATTCGTACATTTCATGAAAGCTGCCTGCAAAAGTGTTGAAGTGCTGCAAGTTACCAGCGGCACTCTCTCGGGGAGCAAATAGAGGTTTCACACCGGCAAGAACATGTCAAGACAGGCGCAAAACTATTTGTCCCTGCAGTGGCTGGTCGGGAGATGTTGGGAGTTCCATACAGCAACCGCCCTTAATGCTGCCACAGTGACATGGTTTTTTGTTTAGGGTTTGCTCCCTTAGCCTTTGGTTCTGTCAAGGACCTGTACCACAAGGCAGTGGTTTACAACTCTGCATACATTTATACATATAATATAGCACCTATTTAGCCAACAGGTGTTAACCAAGAGAACAGCCAGCGTACCAAGTGGTGGGTTTGATCATTTTGATTACACAGTACAGGCTGAGGAAGCCGTCTTAGTATTATAGGGTCTTTGTGTATATATGTATATGACACTGATGCTGCTGAGGCGGAGGAGGAGGAGGAGGAGGAGGAGGAAGGCGGTGGTGATGCTGGTTTTATTTTAAGTGTCTCAGCCGTAATAAATGATCGATTTGTAAAATTACTATATTTTACTAATTAAAAGGTCTTTGACTTGTATTTGAAAACTGGACGGGATAGTTGAATGTGTGTGCTACTTACAACTGTGCCCTTCGTGGGTAACGGTTTTGTTGGTACATGGTGACTATATGGGCTGGTCAGTTCTGAGATTAGCGCACTCCCATAAGCCACTTACTTCTCGACCAAGATATGATGGGTTTGAACCCTGACCGAGTCAAAGCAATGAATTAGACCATTCATACTTGTCATTATTTAAGCTGACACTCGCCAGTACTCACTGGTGCTAGGATAGGGCAAGGACTTTTGTGTTCAGTCTTTGGATAAATGTGATTGATTGGGATATCGGGTCATGGTGCTGGAGGCACTATAAAGTTTATGTCAGAAGTTTGTACGCGTCCTGATAAAAAGTGATATGACCTGAGATGTTACTAGGGTGACAAAATCGTAACTAAAATAGGCTTGAACGAAGGCTGCACGTAGAAAGGAGGTATCCGTCCTAATATGATGTTGGGGCCTAAATCTCCAAATAAACAAATAAATAAACAAATTGTACCAAAATAGGCTTGAAGCAAATGTTGCATCTATAAAGGTGATATCCGTCCTGATATGATGCTATCTAGAGCCCCGTTCACACTGGCGAGTTAAAACGCTTCATCTAAATCGACTTGCCTAGTTCGCCTCACATTCGCCGTGTGGACGCTACGCTAAAGCGATTTAGAGCTGAATCTATTTATCTAGTTCGCTTCAAGTAAACCACCTCGCGAGGTAGTATAGATGAAGCGATTTAGCTTAAATCGACGTAAGTGGCATGTGTGAACCCAACCGACTTACTTGAGGTGGATTAAGGACGTGACACGCATGTGCAGTCGAGACCTTAGTTTGTTGACTTTCCGGTCGATCAAAAGCGCATATTATATAATTTGGTCTATGAACCGGATAGAGGTGCACAGATGTTTTTTTCATGATTTATTGTAAGGTTTTCACTTCCCAGCAGAAGTTTTTAGGGTTCCAAAACAATATGATTCAGTCTATACATATCTAGGTCGAACCCACACTCTCTCGTGCCGACGACGACTAAGCGAAACTGGTGCTGGTTAGTCTGGACTTGCTCATGCGCAGATATCGATTTCCACCTTAAACCGCTCCATGTGTGGACACGACACTAAATCGATTCATATAAATCGACTCGTCTAAGTCGACATAAACTTTGCCCGTGTGAACAGGGCTTAGGACCTATAAGTCCAAATGAACTAATAAACCAACTGTACCAAGATAGGCTTGAACGAAGGTTGCACATATATATATATGTATATCCTTTATGTGTACATACATGTGTGTATATATATATACACAGTGTAACCCCGTTAAAGCAACCTTGAAGGGACCATCTCAATTTGTTTGGATTAACCGATCATTGGTTTAACCAAGCTTTGGCTGGACTTTGACTTGGCTTTGGCAAAAACGTGGGTGCATTATGAATGTAATATACAATGTATGTGGATACTTTGATTGTGTTTTTTTTATGTGCATACAGTATAACCCCGTTAAACCAAGCTCGGTTAAACCAAACAATCGGTTAATCCAAACTTTTGTCGGTGGCCCGGCAAAATTCTACCATTTATCATATAAAAGTCTCAGATAACCTTATAACCACATGAAAGTTTGGTTTAACCGTACTGGAAGTGGCCTGGGGCCCGACAATTTTGTTTGGGTTAACTGATACTTTGGATTAACCGACTTTGGCTTAACCAATTTTACATGGTAGTATTTTGCCAGGTCGCCGAAAAAAGTTTGGATTAACCGATCGTTTGGTTTAACTGAGCTTCGTTTAACGGGGTTGTACTGTATATCCTTTATGTGTACATACATGTATATATATATATTTTGTATATGTATATGTTATGTATATAAGTATATATATATATAGAGAGAGAGACAGAGAAAGAGAGGTCTATATATACATAAAGGACCTTGCTATCGCAATCTTTTTTAAATCAATTGATAACAGTTTGTCGCTACCTAGCCTGGAGCTCAGGATTACTAAGATAGGGCAACGAGCAGTGGAATGAGGAAGATGTAATTGCCATGCTTAATCAACGAATGTGTAATACCAACAACAGAAAAGAATTAAAAATACTTTATGCGGCTGTCACACATCACCGGATTGAGCAACGGACAGAATTGTCCAGTCCGGTGGTGTTCGGGTGTGATAAGTATCAAAATGTGTTAAAATGTTGCGATATCGGGTCAAAGGCCACTGGATGAAAGGACATGAAACGGACATGAACGGATAGCCAACGGACGAAGCAAACTCAAACTGGACAAGAACCATAGACGTCAATCCGTCGGCATCCATTCCAAGTTGTGTGCATGTTTAAAACTTGTACGGACTCAAACCGGACTATCAATGGACTTTGTTCAGTTTCTTTCCGTTTCCTCCAATCCAGTGATGTATGACAGCCGCTTAAGGTAGCCTACAACAAAGTAAAATTTCGGGAACTATCGTCAGACGCGTGCGAAATGATTTATAGAAAGTAGACCCTATATCATTTCCAATAGTAGACCTATTCCACTCCACTGAATATTCATAAAGAAATAAGCTGACTAATTCTAGGTTACCTGTACCTGAGTGTAGGTAATGCTTAGGTAATGCTTCAGGTAAGATTCCTTATACGTGGTATGCGGCATGCGAATGCGAATGTGGTATATGTGGTATAGATATATGCCAACCCCCAATAGCCGATGTTTACTTTTTGTGCTGGGGGATGGTTAAACAAACAAACACACCAAAAAAGTTACCCATAACATTTGTTGGGGTTTTTACTCCAAATTTGTGAAGCAAGATCAAAGGTAGTATTGTTTTCTATGGCAAAAGCAGCAGTATTCGCATTTGCATTCACACCGATCGGTCCATGGGTCGATCCATTTGCTGCAATCGCATTCGTGTTCGTATTCGCACGTACGGAAGCACCACTATTCATTTACATGCTTTTCAATTTATTGCCTCATTCGCATGCCGCATACCGCGTATAAGGAATCTTAGCTTAAAGCTAAGATTCCTTCTATGCGTTATGCGGTATGCGGTATGCGGTATGCGAATGGGAGGATTCCTTCTACGCGGTAAGCGGCAAGCGTCTACCCCCCACTACCACTACCATATGTTTCCACTCAGCACCCCTGTGTGTGACCGTTCTGTAATGACCAGTCGCCTCTCCTATTGTAAACCTAATGGGCAAGTGCGACTCATGTTTCTATTCGCGTACCGCATGCCGCATGGTGCATGGCGCACCGATCGCTACAGGGACCGATCGAGTTGTCACATTCGCATTCGCATTCGCATACCGCGTGTGTAAGGGTTGTAGCCCATTGACTTCAAGGCGTTTCGATTTTTTGCCGCATTCGCATACCGCATACCACGTCTAAGGAATCTTAGCTTAAGGCACTGTCTAAGCGAAGCAAGCCCTGTTACAGAATTTAGACGCCTTACCAGGCGCGTGGGTGGGTGAGGTCGGTGGCCGACGGCGTCGATGTCCTGGTTGGGGCGCCGAGGCAGGAGGCGAAGCTCTCGTAGGAGGGCGTGCCGGGGCTGTGGTGGTTGTTTATTGTTGTTATGTCGGGGCAGTCCTCCAGGTGGCGCCAGCTGGGGCCGTGCGGCGTGACGTCACGAGGGGGTTCCCCACGGGGCCCTATGGGGGCCGTGCCAATGGCGGGGCCATGGGTAGTGTCAGTGTTTGCCTCCAGGGGGCGTGTGCGGCGGGCCGCCGTGACGTCACGGGGGAATCCCGGGCTCAGGGGGGTTGCACCGTGGCTGAAGCCAGCCGGAGCCGGGGCGATGTAAACACTCACGGGGTTTGCGTGGCGGCCGAGACTGGCTTCCACGGGGGGCGTCGGGGGGCGTTCCGGGTCTCGGGGTTGTGGGGCCGGCTCCGGGGCGTCCGGCCGGCGCTCTAAAAATCCCGTTGAGAGTTCTTTCCCGGCCGATCGCGAGACTTTTTTGAGAAACACGAGGCCTCGGCATGGTTAGTTATTATTTTACGGACATTTGCACAGTATCCGCATATGTGTGCCACCTTGAGCGTACCGGTGCCGTGAGAGCCGCCCTTGGATGCCTTGTCGCACGAGGCGGGGTCCTTGTTCCAATGAGGGCACGGGGCGCCGACCGCGGCCCTATCGTACTGGGGTCGGGGGTCGGCTCCCGCCTTGCCCTGACGCGCGTGTTGCTGCTCCCCCGAGGCGGCGGCCTGGGATGGGTTGTGTCCGGCCATTGCTATGACCTCAATCCTCACAGCGTTGATCGCCGCCTCGTCCTTCCAGCCCCTGGGAAGCCTACCGTCCGCGATTCGGGTGAATATTTCCTCGGAATACCGCCGGACGATGTGCCAGGCGAGCGAGCAATTATCCTGTGCGATCGCCTCTTGGTGGTTGGAGAGCGCGGTGAGGGCACTCGGGGGGAAGGCCGACTGGTGCTCGAGGCGTTTCAGTCCGAGTGTGTATTCCTCCCTCGTGGCCTCTCCTTTTTTAATCACCTTGCCGTCGTCCCCCCTCTCCACCAGGTCATAGGGGAAAATGTATTTGGCAGAAATACCTTTTTTTGCGTGAGTGTCCTTTGCCGTCCGCCACCGCGACGATGAGGCGCACCGCCTCCTCGGCCGTGTCGTGTTGTCGGTGGTGGGTTGCGTGGCGGCCGGTCGCATGGGCGGCGTCCGGACGCTGAACGGGCTGATGTCGGCTGCGCGTGCCGGCTGTGATCCGTTTCGGCCCCTGACGTGGGACGGAGACGGCGATACCGGCGATAGGGATCGGGCCCGCTGTGGCGGTGTTGTTCCTGGGCCGGCGGCCGGCGCCGGGTAGCCGGGTTAGGTGGCGTGGCGGGCCCCGTTGTCGGGCACTCGGGGCGGCGTAGGCTGGCGGCGAGCGCCGTCATGGCGGCGGTGGCTTCCGCGAGCGCCTTGCTTTGCGCCGCCATCTCGGTCCTTTGTTCGGCCGCCTCGCGCCGCTGCTCGGCCGCTTGGCGTTCTACATCGATCCACCGCTTCTGGATTTCGTCGATTGACGCTTGCATTTGGCCGATGCTGTCGGCCTGCCTCGCTTTTGCCGTTGGTTTACGGGTCCTAATCGACTGGCGCGCGGGGGGCGCGGCCCGGGGTGGAGGTGTCGGCGGCTTCGGGGAGGCGCCGCCATCTTGTGAGTCGCTCACGTCGGACAGTGGTGGGCTGGCGGCCTTCCGTGTGGCGCGCTTAGCGGGTCGGCCTCTTGGTGCCGCGGCCCTGCGTGTTCGCTGCATTTTCCTTCTTTGACGTGGGGGCTTTTTGAACCGTTTGATGCCGTTTGAAGCTTTTTGACGTGGGTATTACGTGGGTGGAGACGGGAGTTAAATCCATATGCTACGGAAGCCGGAACCCGAATGCAGGTCAGAGGGGGGGGAGGGGTAAGGGAGCATGCGTGAGGGGGGGGGGCACGCCTCAGGCTTTCCGCCAGATCAACCACAATTCGGAAATTATGGGCCGATGATTCTTTAATATAAATTACTTGTGGTTGTTTTGTGGATTTAAAATTTTGTTTTTATCACCACATGTTATTAAAACGAAACAGAGTTATTTGCTTTGAAACGCGCTAATAAAACGTGGGGCGGCGGAAGATTGCTCGGGCAGTAACCGAAGGTTGAATCTGACTCTGACCCGTTACAATGCCCAGGACGCCGCTAGAGGGCTTCGGGGCGACGGTCATGGCTCCCATGCATAACCGGCAGCTGCCCCAGACAGCACACAGTCGTCGGCCCGACGGCGGCCCGACGGCGGCCCGACAGCGGCCCGACGGCGGCCCGACGGCGGCCGCTCCGGCGGCCCGACGGTGGAAAACGCCGTCGGGCCGACGTTGTTTTGTCCAACCTCCCACCGTCGGGCGACGGCGGCTGCCGCCGTCGGCCCGCCGGACGCCGTCGCCCCGACAACCGTCGGGGCGACGGCGCCAAACGCCGTCGGCCCAACGGCGCCAAACGCCGTCGGGCCGACGTTGTTTTGTCCAACCATACACCGTCGCCCCGACGGCGGCTGCCGCTGTCGGGGCGACGGCGCCAAACGCCGTCGGGCCGACGTTGTTTTGTCCAACCATACACCGTCGATTCGACGTCGGCTGCCGCCGTCGACCCGACGAGCCGAGAAGACGCTGTCACTATAGTGTCAATACGTACAGGTGCAAAAATATTAGTTTTATTCAAAATTAAAAGAAATCGAGAACCCATACGTAATAAATTTAATATAGTCTGTACGTGTTGACACTATAGTGACAGTGTTTTCTCGGAAAAACCAAGATGGCGGTCCTTCGTCAACATTCCGTACCGTTCAAATCGTATTAACACGAATAATTCCATTAATACATCGTAATAAATTACAAAACTTTTACAAAATAATCTAAACATAGTAATAAACAAACCTGTGAAATAATTCCTTTAAATTCCTCCGATTTCTGGTGTTATTTGTTCAAATAGAACGCTGTCCAACGATCGCACGTGTTGTGCTGGCGACTCGAGCCGGGATTCCAAGTAAACAAACCGTATCGGACGATTCAAATCGCATTAACACGAATAATTCCACTAATACTTCGTAATAAATTACAAAACTTTTACAAAATAATCTAAACATATTAATAAACATACCTGCTAAATAATTCCTTAAAATTCCTGGTATTTTTGGAGTTACTGGTAGAAAAAGAACACTGATCAACAATCGCACGTGGTCCGTGGGCGACTCGAGCCGGAATCCAAATTTAAAGAACTGCGCATGCGTGGCCCACCACCGTCGGCTCGACGGTGGCTCGACGGTGGACCAGACGTGGAAAATGAATGCAAACCTGCGGCGGCCCACCACCGTCGAGCCGACGATGGCCCGACGGTGAATAAAAAGTCGAAGGGGATTGAACCCTAACGTCGGAACGCCACCGTCGGGCCGACGATGGCCCGACGGTGGCTCAAAAGTGGAAAAGGATTGAAACCTAAGGTCGGGACACCACCGTCGGGCCGACGATGGCCCGACGGTATACCAAGTGTGGAAAATGAATGCAAACCTGCGGCGGCCCACCACCGTCGGGCCGACCGAGGCCCGACGGCTCAAAAGTGGAAATTTGGATTGAACCCTAACGTCGGAACACCGCCGTCGGGCCGAGAAAGGCCCGACGGTGAATCAAAAGTGGAAAGGGATTCAACCCTAACGTCGGAACACCACCGGCGGCCCGACGGTGGCCCGACGGTGGCTCAAAAGTGGAAAGGGATTGATTCCCAACGTCAGAACACCACCGTCGGGCCGATGGTGGCCCGACGGTGGAAAGTCGGTGCCGACGGACCGACCAATAGCCGACGTCGGGCCGACGGCTGTTTGCTATCTGGGGCAGTGCTAGTAACACTATATCTCACCGGGGGTCTATTTACTGTTACTCAAAATGACAACTTTACTCTCTTAGTTCATGAACTCTCCACATATATGTCGATTAATCACAATTTTCACAGCGAGTTATTATAATTATGCGTGAAAATGAAAGGCAGTTTTTTTTAAATTCAAGAAAGAACAAAGTATATTTAGTTCCGCTCATAAATATGTGAATTATGATCTGCCAATTGATATCCATTGCCAATGTGCGCGATAATATAAGAAAACATCGCTCGTAGATGTTGTAAGTTGATACCCACCCATCCCTGTTGTTGCGGGAGGTCTGACCTATAGAGGGTATTCACATGAAGTCATCAACCGGAAGCGTGGCCATTTTGGCGATATCAACCAGTAAACAACCTGCCAGTTGCAGTAACATAATAGATTATTCTTTCAGTTTTATTCCAAATTAATAGAAAGGCATAACCTTAACATTATGAATTTAATATAATCTTTTCGTTGAATATGTTTTCTGCATGTGTGCCAAGCGGTTTGTTTCTATGTGGTGTAGTTTTAGAGATATTTCACTTTTTCTTCATGAAGATTGCTCACAGCAATTGACAATGCATTGAGTTTGCCGATACGCGCGTTGCAACACGTCAATTTGATTCAAAATCAATAGAAAATCAGAGCCCTAACCATATAAATTTAATATAATCTGTTCGTTGAATTTGTTTTCTATATGTGTGCCAAGTGGTTTGTTTCTAGGTGGTGTAGTTTTAGAGATATTTCACTTTTTCTTCATGAAGATTGCTCACAGCAATTGACAATGCATTGAGTTTGCCGATACGCGCGTTGCAACACGTCAATTTGATTCAAAATCAATAGAAATGCAGAGCCCTAACCATATAAATTTAATATAATCTGTTCGTTGAATTTGTTTTCTATATGTGTGCCAAGTGGTTTGTTTCTAGGTGGTGTAGTTTTAGAGATATTTCACTTTTTCTGTATGAAGATTGCTCACGGCTATTGACAATGCATTGAGTTTGTTGGGTTTGTTATTGTGGGTACTGTGGCCACAATGGCCGCACTTCCGTTTAGCGTGACGTCAGTGCATACCCTCTATATTTGCATTTAATTTAGAACTGTCACGGGAAACATTGTCACAACAAAGTTCAGAAACAGGCATGGTGCAGGCCTGTGTTTTGATATTTGGAAATTGTGTTGAAAGTGTCGACACGTCGTGGCCCAATGTCACGACAGAAGTTAACTCTTATTGCCTCACGCCCCATTTACATTAGGCCTAGATCTACTCTAAACTAGACTTTACATCACATGAAAAGACGTAGATAAAATATTCACCCTTACCCTGAGTAGGCCTACTCTGGGTAGGGGTAAATACTTTATCTAGAAAATACTATGTTTTCTGCCACTTTGGAGGGAGGATCGGGGGCTACTGAAGAGGTAGATAAAGGATTCACCCTGTACTCACAGTACACGGGTGAACGACAATGTAGTATAAATATGGGTGAAAATAGCTTTAGGATGGAACAGGAAGTAGAATGCCTGTCCCCAGTATCAAATGGGTAGGCCCTACTTATATCGGCACAGAATTGGTGAAATGGGAGAGAATGCAATAAGACAATATGGTGGCGATAGAACACCGTCGATTTCACCTTTAAATTCTATTAAACTATATGTTTTATTATATTTTTCAACTCAAAGGTTGCGGGGAAATATGAAGACATATATAAAGAATAAGTCAAATGCTTTTTAGATTGTGGATTTAAGCTCTCATTTCATTTCCCCGCTTTTTCGACAGCTTTTATATAGGGTTGGTATTCACCCATGTACGTATTACAAGCACAACTGTTATCTACTGAACAGGCTGCGATGCTATATTATCTCAAGCTTGCTTATATTATATTGCTTGTTATATTGTTACTGGCTGTTAATTTACTGATAGCAGATATAGGCTTGGGCCTACTGTCACTGGTTTTGTAGTCTGACCCCAGTCTGACTCTCTTTAGGCCAACCTAGAATAGCGAGCTGTTAATAAGAATTAGGCCCTACAACCTACCACCCTCTAGTAAGCTTTCTGTAATTAAACGGGTAAGAGGGGGTGGTGTTAGGTGTATTCAGTATTGAAGTGTAAGCCGATAACAAGGCATTGTTTACACTGTCTGGGGATTCAATGCAACTACCTGTATGTTAAGTAAATGTGTGTACGGTTCAAGTCATAATTCACTACACTCGGCTAACAGAAGAAAGAGGAGACAAAGTAAGAGAAAGTTGTTTTAAGGAATTCAATCAAAGTAATCGTAACCAATGAGGTTGAGCAGTTTCATGGCTAGTGGGCAGCAGAGACCCGAATGTTCATCAATTGCTGACAGGAGCAGGAACGAGGCAAGACCTCAGTATTTGTAGATTAGCACAAGTAGGCAGGCGAAGGAAGATGAATCAGCGCTCACCCCCCTAAGATAGAGGGTGGTTGGGCGGGAAAGCGAAGTGTACTGCAGAGCATGAGGGGTGAAAGTGAGTGGTAGGTGAACAGTCAGGAGCGAGGAAGGCAGAAATAGACATAGCCTCATGAGCAAATTACCCATGTTAGCCTCGGCCAAGATGTCCAATGTGCACACATTCATGGATAGGCCGATGCACGGACCTCAGATAATGATCAACAGCACATGTGTTTACCTGTTTACTGAGGTATGTTGTAGTAGTAAAGTATTTGTGACTGGAAGACGAAAGTGTCAGCCATATCCTTGTATTTGATCTATTTCAGCTTATGCCAATTAATCGTTATACTACACAGTGTTACACTAGTTAACTAATTTAACCGTTCGGCTATTCCACCCCCACTAGAAGGCGAGCCAACGAGTTAATTTATGTAATATTTTCCATGTCAATTTCCTGGGCCAGCCGCGGGCTGCTGCAGCCTCTCCTCCCATCTGCCGGTAGTCCGTCGCCGTCCATGTCCTCCCCGTGTTAAAGGTGAATAGCCAGAGTCTCGTCCAAATACGCAATTTGCCATCGAGCACATTTATGGGCCTAAAGTATATATGTGTCTATAAGTTAGATTATTTCAACTACTGGCTGTCCCCCTTCGCTATTCGGGGTATTATTAATGTTACTGAATTATTCCAGAAGTACGCATCCAGCTAGAGATGCTGCCACTGTCACTGATAATCAGTTCTAAGTTAACGTCTTAATTTCCACCCCAAAGGTAACACTAAGATAATTCTGGTAATGTGTTGTCATTATATTCCCGCAGATGGGTTAAGTAACTGCATAAGGCTTGCTTAGGCTTAAGGCCCTTAATTATATATAAAGCAATCGAATATCAGGTTTTCCATAGCGGTTAATCTACTGGAGGAAAGTAAAGAATGCAAGGAACGTCCCAATCCACCTTCACAAGAGTTCACAACTTTATTCTTACCATAACTAACAAAGATACCAGCGAAATATGCATATGTAATAAAGAAGTATATGTTGCCCTTGCCCTCCTGTGTTGTTTCATTAAATTAGTTTAGAACTTCGATAATAAAAACCTAAATATCGGCTGAAATGACAGAGCGTGCAAAAACACGTCTGCCGGGTCAGGCCCCGAACGCCCGACCCCCCGGTCGTTGCTTGGCTAGGCGCCAAGCAACACTTTACCACCGTGAACCCTCGTATGCACAAGTGAAAGCAATTTGCGCGCCCGTGGACCGAGTGCGCAAATTGCTCAAGGCGAGTAGACACGCCCACTTCACTCAGTACAAATAAAAAATCTAAACGCCAATGTGTGAACGGTGGAAGGCTCGAGACCAAATTGAGATCTACAGCTCTTTTTTTTCAATTTTTTTTTCAAATTTTTATTCCAGTTGAATAACATCTATTTTCAGCACCGAGGAGCTGGTCTTCCGGCCTTAACAATTATAGTGCACATGAACTATTTATGGATGAGATGATGTGATGGTATGAACAATATAGACAGTAGTAGGTTAAAATGAGGCATTACAAATATAGTGGGGGGATCGTGTTTTGTACATGTAGACTAGAGAATAGCCATTTACCTTTAGACTATATCAGTGATTTGATGATCATACCTGTGAGGAGACATTAATATAATGGGCATGACTTGCTGATACAGGTAGTCATGGACTTTGGATTATGCAAATAATGGTTGCACAACTCATTTAAATTGTCTTGGTCAACTATAGCTTTGTCAGTAGTATATGTTTTATTGGTTTAGTCATGTTATAGGCTGGTGGGTATAATTTGGTAGTTGTTATTTCTTTTACTCTTTTTGCCGGGGGGGGGGGGCGATTTCAGAGAGGGAGAGGGAAGGGAGTGGTTTGGGACTATGTATTTATTTCGGTTCTCAACGTTTGTGGTCTATACAGGTCTTTATTAATCTTAATTAACGAATATGCTAACAACAACAAAAGCCTGGGCATAGAAATTTATAGAGGGGAGGAAAAGACGGTAAAAATGTTCGCTCGCCTCCTTTAGAAGAATGTATTAAATACAGACGAGTTACAATAAATAGCCGGTTTGATCAATGCCGTTTGTTCTCGCCAACCTTAACAGAGGCACTGTGTTTGTTAGAACATTTATATGCTACCACCCAGTGTTGAATTGTGTTTGTTAGCATATATATATATATATATATATATATATATAAAGTTGGGCTACGGCAAGAGAGAGACAAGAGGCGGTGATGGGTAGGCGACTTTATTTGCGTCAGGGCAGCAAAATATAGGCTACCGGTAAAAAAAAAAGAAAAATTTTCAGAAGCAGGAGAGAGACTGACTGCCCGGGCAAGTAGTGCCAGGAACCCACAGGTGGTGGCGCTGGGGTAGGCAAGGACCGGGGCAAACGCGGGCAAGTCAGCGATTGGAGAATAATATTAGTCGAAATAACAGAGGAATAATCGTGATAATATTATGAGAGAGCTCCGCCCCTTTTATATACGTATAATACATTATACTCTCTATATATATATATATATATATATATGTGTGCCACCCCCGCCCCATTTATAACTCTCACCCAGGCTGCCTGGTGAGACCATCGACTCGCGTTCATGCGCGATGATGAATGCTATAATTATCCCCCAGGAGCTGCTCACACAGTCACCGAGCAGCTTCGCCTCACCCCGGTGCACTCGCCAAGCATGCTGACATGGTCAACTGGGCAGCTCATCTCTGCACTCTCCAAGCGGAGTAGCATCACCAGAGCCAGCTTCTGTCAATGGAGGTTGTCGAAGGCCCTCAGCAAAGAGTTATTATACATGCCGGTAAGAATTGCTTATCTAAACATTACTGGTCTGTGAAGTATCCTTCCTTAGAAAGTGATATATATATGTATGCATATATTGACATATATGTATGTATGTATATATATATATATGAGTCAGCCTCACGAAAACGGGTGAATCGGTGGTCAAGTGAAGATGTCGGCGTCGCTATTCTTAAAAGTGCATTTCTTTGTTTCATATTAAATTATCCTAGAAACAAATAAGGTTGTTGTATTTTCTCGACCTTTATATTCAGCATAAATTTAAGGACTTTCCACCATCTCTGTCAATGGTAAACTATAATTATACCGATCGACGCCGACATCCAATGATCGATGCCAACAACTTTAACAGATGTCGGCATCGCAATTCTTAAAGTCTCATGCATTTCTTTGTTTTATATTAAATTATCCTAGAAACAAATAAGGTTGTTGTATTTTCTCGACCTTTATTTTCAGTATAAATTTAAGGACTTTCCACCATCTCTGTCAATGGTAAACTATAATTATACCGATCGACGCCGACATCCATGCTCGACGCCGACAACTTCCACCAATTGGCCTCTTTTCGTGATCCTGAACCATATATATATACATATATATATGTGTGTGCATACATATATATACTATGTTATTTATTATGTGGATATAAATGAATCTTTACCAATGTTTGCCGGTGTCCTCCGAAGGATATCTCTCACTTATACCCCAGTCACACTACTGCTTGCGACCCCTTTGTGACCACAAAAAAGGGTGGTCGCAAAGAGGTCGCAAGTGGGCGTAAAATGGTCACAAAGTGGCCGCAAAGTGGTCCTTCATGCGACCATTTTAGTCGCAAGGAGGTTGCAGCTACTAACAACAAGTACATGAAACACAGACTAATTTATCTGTTCTCTGGCTGGTCCCTACCCCCTTCAACAGGCCTACATTTATTAAATTGAATTACAATTTTCTAGTCAACAGGCCTTGATCCAGCCGTTGCCAGTGTTAATATAGTTGTATGCACAACTATGCCTCAGTATACAGTTTCAATGGCGATCTCTGTCAGTGCTGTGGTGACACACATATATGAGACTCAAAAGGTGCTAAGCAATATGGGACAAAACTTTGTCCATTGTAACGATCAAGATAAACATTAAACAGGATAAACTGATTTGTTTTGTATATGGTGTTTCATAATCCCAATAGAATACATATTGATTTGAAGAAAATGTCCTTGTGTTTTCAGTGTAACCGTTTCTGTCCTGTTTTGTGTCAATCATTACAATGGACAAAATAGAAAAAAGTTATCACCTTTTGAGACAGCCTCATATTCAAGCAACCATTGGCATAGTGCTTTGCAGGTAACATTTTACTATTGTCCATTGTAGTGTTTATTAAAGTTAATTATTTTAAATATAATTATGCGTATCTCAATGCATGTGTGTCCTAGCTATTATTATAATTATGTGCGTCTCAGTATTCAGTGTACGAGTGTGAACTGTTGAGTTGAGTTTTATTTAACCACACACATGTAGTAAGTTAACGATATTGCTTCCCCAAGGGGTGATCTTCCAGCTGAACAACCAATTTTACATTAAATTAATGTTCATACTCATGCAAACTACATTGTTACAAAAATCGGCAATTTGGAATCTTTACCTAGAATCAGATATGTCCCTATATGCATACATATTTGTAAGCATTTCGTTTGTTTCTTGTTGTTTTACATCCTAGCAACATCTAAGGTCATATCAGGATGGGTACCGACTTGTGACACTCATGGCAACTTTATAGTGCTGCCCCACTGGAAGACCAGGCTGCCAGCACCATGACCTGATATCCCACTCAGTCACATTATCCTGACACTGAGCCAACCAGTCCTTGCCCTATCCTAATAATGCCGAGTGCCAGGCTAGGAAGCAACAAGTATCAATTTTTAAGTCATTGTGTAAGCATTTCACATGCATGTACATATGTATATATACATATAGCGAGTGGAGTGAGAAAGCCCCGTGCATTGGGGGGGGGGGGGTGAAGCATGCCGATGTTGCAGTTTCCGCGGAAGACCAGTTTGCGAAGGACACATCGCTTCTGCGCATGCGTCAAAATCGAACAGCATCATCACTAACCTTATGAATTTAATATAATGTTTTGGGTAAAGATGTTTTCTATATGTGTACCAAACGATTTGTTTCTAGGTGGTGTGGTTTTAGAGATATTTCACTTTCTCTGTATTTTCTGTATGAACATTGCTCACGACCATTGACAATGCCTTGAGTTTGATGGTACGCGTTTCTCAACGTAAAACTGGCCGATTCATTTTTCGAATGTCTTGTGATTCGAGTTTTAAGCCCTAAAACTGAGTTCTAAGTCACGAATCGCAAGGCTCTGGTGTGCTCTGGGGTCGCACACCTAATGACTAAAACTCAAAGTTAGTCGCGAAATGGGCAGTTTTAGGTCGTATACGGGAGGTGTGTACCGGGCATTAGCATTCACACGGGGCTCCGTAACTGCTCGGCTGACCTCGGCATTCGGGACACGGGTTACGCTTGTAAGGACACTCCGAGATAGTGATGGGTAATGTATTGGCTGGCGGGGATTTATGTGTCAAGCCGTGCTTGTCCTATACTGCAAAGCTGGTCACCAGAACTGGTCACAGTGACTAATTGCCAGAACTGATGAAGTGTGAGGACTGGCATGCTACAACTCGTCGCCTGGTCACAGCACCGTGCGGCACAGTTGGGGGGGGGGGGGGGGTGAGTGTAGATGGCCGAATACGTGTACATTCAACAACATTATAATGAAATGACATTGAATGAAACAAAGTTAATGGAGGAGTTGGTATATATATATATATATATATATATATATATATATATATATGGGCCATTCTCTGAAAATGGGTACCACATATTCGGTTTCCATGTTATGATGGACAAAATTAATTCCTTATTTTTTCGATAGTATGTCAAATAATTATTGTAGCATCTTGTTATTAAGTATGAAAGTATGTTAAATACTACATGTATTTAATCTATTCCACAAAATTTATGAAACGTATGCTTATATGATTTTGTGCTAAAGTGAAAATGTGGAATTTTACATATTTACACATTTATATCAAAATTAACACAAATTTGCTTTTTTTCAATCTTGTTTCAGTTATTTTCTTGTAAGACATACTTTTGTTGACTTAACTGTATAATAATAATAAAGCATTTATATAGCGCCCGATCCACCAAGCCGTTCTCAGGTGCTTTACATAACAAACAAATATACAGGATAATAAATTTCTGTAATCAATCAAATCTGTTTGAATGTGTTGTGTAAGTTAAAAATGATGTTAAGGATGTGTGTTTATTTTCCATGTTACACAGGACATATGTTTCCTATTGTTATTCATTATAAGATCAAAAACAAAAAGTGAAATGGCTTTCTTTCAACGCTGACACACCCACCGCAAGTAAAGCTTCATATGACTATGGAATCTGCTATTATTTGGAATGTTTTCCGCTATTATTTGGGATGTTTTCAGTTTTGGCTTCCATGTCACAAAAGTGGTACCCAGCTTCAGAGAACGACGCCTATAGGTACAGCAATAATTATAGGTATATGGGGGAGTTTGTATATATATATAATATATAATATATATATACACAATGTATATCACAGGTATTTCAGGTATAGGAATACCTCAGGGAGTTTAACGCCCCTGCCCTGAAGAGTTGTAAACCACTGCCTTGTGGTACAGGTTCTTGACAGAACCGAAGGCTAAGGGAGCAAACCCTAAACAGAAAACCATGTCACTGTGGCAGCATTTAGGGCGGTTGATGTATGGAACTCCCAACATCTCCCGACCAGCGACTGCAGGGACAAACAGTTTTGCGCCTGTCTAGACGTGTTCTTGCCGGTGTGAAACCTCTATTTGCTCCCCGAGAGAGTGCCGCTGGTAACTTGCAAAAGCCAGCAGCACTTCAACACTTTTGCAGGCAGCTTTCATGAAATGATGCTAAATGGAGAGCGGCAGTCAAGTAATGAAAGCAGTCTTTGTCGCATCGCGACAAACAACATGATGATGATCATGATGATGATGATATCACAGGTTAGCTGATCTCGGCATCAAGTAGTTTGGACACATATCCCGACGGCTAGTGAAGTGGTGGCTTAAATTGACAGGCGGTGGGTGGGCTGGGGGGTGAGGATGAATGGGGTGAGGGCATGGGCGACGTTGTGGCATTGATGCATCCTAATGTAAAAATATACGGATTTTCGGTTCGGAATTATATATTGGCAGAGAGCATTATTATTCTCGGGCGACGGAGTGGGGACCAAGGTTATGTAATCTAAAAGCAATTGGTGCCCCACTCGCTTTGTGACATATTAAGCTATGAGGAATATAAATTCATACATAGTGACCGAGATTGTGATGAGATGTTCCTATATAAGAGACAGTGAATGTTTGATGAAATGTTCCCTCTATGCACCCATAAGAGTGCAAGTGGAGGAAAAGGACATTTTTAATATATATATATATAATTATTGTAACTGTCTGCAACTACCTGTTACCGCAGGGCTGATGGGCAAGCAAACCAGCCTCATCTGCATACAGTATGGACACCACCTACAGCTGGGTTGAGTGACAGCCACCCATACTGGGGGTGTGGCTCCCCAGGTTGTGGAGGGAGCCTGATTGGCTGGCTGTGGGATGCCCAGTCACCTGCACTCCCTTGCCCACCTGACCACACTAGCCTCACTTTGATATTAATTATTCAAGAAACTGCTCCAGACACACTGGGCAGGGACACTCTACTCCTGACTCTAGAGTGAGACACACCTACTCTTGAGCAGGGACCCAGACACTCTGTCTGATGCTACCACCTTTCATATATACAAACTGAGCTGTGCGCAACAACCAGGAGACTCCGGTTCAATGGATTGTAGGCACTGATTTATAGACAGACTAAAGAGGCAATGAGGCTCTGTGTGGACAGAAGGTAAGGGGTCAGGGTGATAGGTCACTAGCTGGTGAACAGGAGTTGATGCCAATAAAGCACAATTTCTTCACTGTCAATCTTGCATGACTTGTCTTCCCTTTCTTCCTTATGAGTTTGTTTGAGAGGGGCAGCAGATACTCGCAGACTGGGGAGAGTTTATGGTATCTCTGGTGCTCAGACGGCCGGGCATACAGAAATACTATACTAAGGTTGGGAGGAATAAGAGGGTGGCTAATATGAATTATGAGAGAATTGTCTTGGAATAGGACTGGGGTGTGTGTATGGGCTAAAATGTGGTTAGAAATAGCATGAAACTATAAGTACCCCTATGGATTCTGGAAAGTGGGTATGATTTTCAGTTTTTGGGTGTGTGTTTTATTTCATCTCAATGGTATAATGGCGTTGACTTTGTAAAACAGTGCATATACATATACGCCAACTTCTTCATTAACGTTGTTTCATTCAACGTCATTTCATAATAATGTCATTGAGAAAAAGAAAAGAAAAGCTTTCACCGAGCAATAATAAGTTCCACCGAAATCGCATTTACATTTGATTTTAATTATATTTTTTGTGTGCTAGTTTATTTACCCTGTCCATTACAAGTAAGTCGCATTGCGGCTTGTTTTATTTTGGTGCCACATTTGCAACAATTTGGTATATAACTACTCCCTGCGCTAGTGTTAGTAGGGATACTCAGTTTATGCTGTGACTTTATGAGATCGGGATATGAGGTCATTTGAAGAATTGTTAGGAGTTAGGTCTTGAATGACGGTTGTGAGTGCGCACATACTACATCAGACGACCTCGCAGCCTTTGTTCTTAGAACATTACCTCTAGCCCCTTTATTGTAGTTTTAGGTTGGTGAAATGCATAGTCAGTTGAGTTTGACTTCAGATTTGAGGGAATCAAGCACTAAATTCCTTTTTAGGCTCCCACAGCCATGACTACTCATTCAGTGACCTTGTTTTGTGTATCGTAGACTTTGAGATCAGGGGGAACTGGAGTTTGTCCTTGAATGGGTTCCATGTAAGTGCACTAACTGGTCATGCAGCCAAGTCTCTTCCCTCGTCATCTGTCTTCATCATTTAGTTTGCAGATAAATGAGGCTCAATGCCATCGCTAGCCGTGTTTACACGGGGAATTGTGAAACGATGTAGACAAAGCGATTCATATGAAGCGTTTCAGATGTGTGTTTACACGGTGGAGTTTGAAAGTGTGTCGGCGCCGGGAACCAGCAGGTGCCTGTAGCCGGCAAGCTCTGCTAATTGTTTAGTTTACACACGTCGATTCGACGCCGATGTAGCTGCTACTTTAATATCGCTTGGAATTTAAGGTTAATTTAATTAAATTTCATTATTTGAGTCTGTAATTCTGTTAAATATGATCGCATTCACTAGATTTCGGCGTAATCGGGCCCTAACACTGCCGGGCACCAGCGATTAGTTACTGCTCTGCCTGTAGCTGGCAAGCAATACTATTTTATAATATCGCCGCCCAGGAACCAGCTGAATCGCTTCATATAAACCACCTCCAGAGGTGGTATAGATGAACCGTTTCATACGAATCGATTCAGCCCTAAAACGCCACAGAGCCGCATTTACACGCCAAATGTGAGTCGATCTAGGCAAGTGGTTTCATATGAAGCGTTTTAAATCGCCCGTGTAAACAGGGCTTTATATATAGAGAGAGATGTATATACAGTAAAACCTCTCTAAATCGACCGACCTTGGGACCGACTTTAAGTGGTCCATTTAGGGAGGTGGTCGGTTTAGGTTACAATGGTATTGTTGCGACCCAAATAAAGCGATCGATATAGGGGAGTAGTCGATCTGTGGAGGTGGTTTTGTTAGAGAGGTTTTACTGTGTATACGTATATGTAACACTGATAATACCATTGCTTTTTTAAATGCAAAATATACATGAAATAGCTGACAATCTGTGATACTTATATCCACATTCAATGGCTATTATTTAATAGGTTTTACTTGAACACTGCTTCAGTTAACGTCGTGGTTTTCTGAACAGATTATCAATAACAACAACAAAAGAAATTCCATTTCGGGTTGCTTGCTACAGTATAACCCGATTAAACCAAACTTGAAGAGACCCTAGAAATCTGTTTGGATTGACCGATCGTTGGTTTAACTGAGCTTTGACTTTGACTTGGCTTTGGCAAAAACGCGGGTACATTATGAATGTACAATGTATGTGGACACTATGATGATTGTTTTTTTATGTATATACAGTTAACCCCATTAAACCAACATCGGTTAAATCAAACGATCGGTTAATCCAAACTTTTTTCGGCGACCTGGCAAAATACTGCCATTTATCATATAAAAAAAGTCTCAGATGACCTTAAAACCACATGAAAGTTTGGTTTAACTGTACCGGAAGTAGGCTGGGGCCGACAATTTTGTTTGGATTAACCGATACTTTGGATTAACCGACTTTGGTTTAACCAACTTTTTTATATGATAAATGGTAGTATTTTGAAGGGCCGCCGAAAAATGTTTGGATTAACCGATCGTTTGGTTTAACCGAGCTTGGTTTAACGGGGTTGTACTGTATATGGAAACACGATCGACTGAAATCCCAACATATTCAACACATTCCAAATAGCAGTTGGGTGTTTGAGTGTCAGACGACCATGCCGTGTTTTGATTGATGGGATAATGGCTCTGTGCTTCAGCTTGTGTGAAATAGGATTGTTTTTGTTGGGCTGCTGGGGGCGGTGGTGTGTGTTGGTAATCTGGGGTGGGGGCGGGTGGGGAGAGGGTGCAGACAGATGCCTGATTTATAGTTTACTTTCTCTAATTTACTTCTTCATTCCCCCCGGACATTGTTTCGGTAATTGCGACTGCGCATTTCCACCACCAGGTGCATTATGGGCTAGCTTACAAATGTTTGATTGTCTCTGGAAATTATTACTTGGATTCAATGGAATCCAGGTTAATGGAGAAGTGATGATGTAAAGGTTTTTATTGGGGTTTACATCCTGGGAACATCTGAGGTCATATCAGGACGGGTACCAGCTTGTGACAGTACACACTCATGACGACTTTATAGTGCCGCCTCCCTAGAAGACCAAGCCACCAGTACCATGACACACTATCACCCTCAGTCATATTAACCTGACGCAGAGCAAACCAGTCCTTATCTTATCCTATTAATGTTGAGTTCAATATGATTATTGTTGGAAAAGAGAGAATATATATGTATATGTAAACAGATACATATACATATATGTTTATATATACATCTATATATGTTCATATATATGCTCCATAAGGCATTAAGGGAATATAAACGCAGATATTAATCAACAACAGTTGCTCGATTGTCTTCCCACTTTACACATAGTACTTGATATACTATCTTATGGTGCTGTCACTTTACGACACTTCTCGCCAGCGCGCAGCCAACGCAGAAAATCACTTTTAATCATCGAGACACGTCAAACTTTTCGGCGTCAGCGCAATGTATTGGTAGCGTGCGGCCAACATTGTAGTAAAAGTTTGGCGCGCCATCCTGATATGACCTTAGATGTTGATAGGACGTAAAACAACAAAAAGCAACCATTTGGTGCAACGTGTGGGAACGACCCTCACACGCGCGGTGTGTGCCTAGCATTCACATAACGTTATTCCAGCGATGTCGACGTGCTTCTGACGTCGCCATAATGTTGGCACCTGCGCGTTGTCGCGCATTGTCGGTCGTCGAAAGTTTTGTGCAAGCACAAAACTTCGCCGATCTGATGACATGCACCACTGACCCTCGTCGACCATCGCCGTCCATCAACGAATACCAACGCGCGAGTAACGCGCGCATAACACTTCCTGTCGTTTCCTGATGTTGCGCAAAAAAATGACAAATGTCGATGCGCGTTGGCTAGAAGCGTCGTAATGTGACAGCATCATTATAAGGGCCTAGTTCCCATTTCTGCCACGGCGGCCAACTAGCACTCTCACTAATGTGTCTCAGTCTGATATATATACACATGTATACCAGATATTCTTTTTTGTGTGGTAAATATGTTTATACTTCTGAATAAGGTCTTTTTGTCAGTGCCGAAGCACTGCTCTTCCAGCCATTTTTTAGTTCAGGTTTATTTACACAGAAATGGAGGTATACAATAACTATTGAATACACAATAACATATAACACAATGGAATTCTATAACACATAAGTTCCACAGCAATATCCCAACATTAGTGCCATATGACCACATCAATATTAGTTAGATTGATGTGAGTATTTGGGCTATTCTCCAAAACTGGGCACCACATATTTGATCTCCACGTTACGATGCTGATAATTAAGTCTTTGTTTTGTCAATAGCAAGTCAAATAATTATTGTAGCCTTTGTCTATTAGGTATGTTAGCAGCTCTACATGTATTGAAATTATCCCACATAAGATATCAAAATTATAATTGTATGATTTTGCGCTAGAGTGAAAATGTGAAAATTTAAACATTGACCCCATACGTGTAGCCAAACTTTTTTTCAACTTATTTTTCAACTTTTTTCTTGTAAGTCATAACCTTGTCTGCTTAACAGTAATCAATAAAAATCTTGTTTGACTATGTTGTATATGTTAAAATGAGGTTCTGCATGTGTCTTTGATTTTCATGTTACACGAATGATATTAATGTATTGCTCAATTTGTATAAGATCTAATTCAAAAAGTGAAATTCATTTTTTTCAACTCTGACATATCCACAACATACAAACCTTCATAGGACATTGGACTAGGCTATTATTTGGAAGGATTTTTGCTATTATTTGGAAGGTTTTCACTTTTGGTTTCCATGTCACACTTTGGTGCCCAGTTTTAGAGAATGACCTATAATTTACTTGGTATTTAGAATGAAAGCAGAAGTTATCTTCTGTATTCATTGGTAGTAAAGTAGTAGTCGGTTTTAATGTAGGGTCTGGTCAGTTGGAGTTAGACAAGCGATATATGAATGTCAGTTTGCTAGGAATATTCTAGTGTTTCCCTATCGTACCTTATCGTACCTACGCCATATATATTTATACATAGTGTAGTGGTCTGCACTGACCTCTCAGGCAAGTAACCACATAGACAGGTAGGCGTGGGGAGTGTATTGATATCAGGGAGCCTAGGTGGTGTAATGGTTAGCACACTGGCCCGGAATGCAAAGAGATGTGGGTTTGAGTCCCGCTCTAGGTGCAGTATTTCCCATTTTCATCACCCCCATGACACTGGTTGCCGTGATCAGGATCCTGTACAAGCTTTGCGCTGTATGGTTGTTGAACCTACCCTGTGTATGTATGTGTTAGTGCATTGCCTGTATGTATGTAATTGTAAGCATTACAAGACTTACAATTCCAGGGGGACGAGTGTAGTGGTCTGCACTGGCCTCTCAGGCGGGTAACCACATAGACAGGTAGGCGTGGGGAGTGTATTGATATCAGGGAGCCTGGGTGGTGTAGTGGTTAGCACACTGGCCCGGAATGCAAAGAGATGTGGGTTCGGGTCCCGCTCTAGGCGCAATATTTCCCATTTTCATCACCCCCACGACACTGGTTGCCGTGATCAGGATCCTGTACAAGCTTTGCGCTGTATGGTTGTTGAACCTACCCTGTGTATGTATGTGTTAGTGCATTGCCTGTATGTATGTAATTGTAAGCATTACAAGACTTACAATTCCAGGGGGACGAGTGTAGTGGTCTGCACTGACCTCTCAGGCAAGTAACCACATAGACAGGTAGGCGTGGGGAGTGTATTGATATCAGGGAGCCTAGGTGGTGTAATGGTTAGCACACTGGCCCGGAATGCAAAAAGATGTGGGTTCGAGTCCCGCTCTAGGTGCAGTATTTCCCATTTTCATCACCCCCACGACAATATTTTACCTCTCTAATATATGTGACATATAAAAGCTATGCGAGTAAAAAGGCACCTAAGGAAAGATTGCCTATAGCTGATATATAGGCCAGATGTGTCCAGTCGCAGGGATATTTACGAGGGGTGGGCTTTTCCGTTTAACCTGTGCTGGGAATTGGGTGTCGGCGGAAGTGCAGGGGCGGGGGGGGGGGGGAGCTGTGCTACCGGATGTGGAACGTAGATAGGGCGGGGCCTGCTCAGTTGTGACGTGGCGGTAAGTTCTAACTAACAACTCAGGCAGGGGTTTAAGCCGTGATTCCATTAGCGCACAGCGCACATACAGACATGGGTATGTGGAGTGTGGTATGTGGTATGTGGTATGTGGCATGTGGTGTGTGGCATGTGGTGTGTGGCATGTGGTGTATAGTATGTGGTGTGCGACATGTGACATGTGGTATGTAGTGTGTGGCATGTGTGAGTGAGTTTGTTTGTTGAGGGACTCACAAGCACTGAAAGTAAACATCGGCTATTGGGGGGCATATCGGTGCCAGTTGTGTTTGTATGTGTATATATATATATATATGTATACATATATATGTAGGTGTGGCATGCGGAAGTAAGGTCCATTTATGTGTTGTATAAGCATTATACGAGTATAACTATTTGCAAACTGATTATCATTGAACTGTGCCTCTGCTTGGCACCTTACTTGAACTACTGACACTTAACAACTCAAGCGAATGGACAGGCTTTATGCCTTGCCTGGTGCTGCCACCTGGCCAATTCAGCTGTCATAATTCAGCCTCTTGCCTGTACCACTCGCTCAAAAATTATAAGTGTGGCATGTGTAGGTGAGATGTGATTGTATGTATGTATATATATATATATATGTGTATATATATATATATATATATATGGGTGTGTGGGTGGATATGTGTGTGGGTGTGAGTGTGTATATATATATATAGTATATATATTTATATATATGTATATATACACATATGGCATGCATAATTGACGTGTGTGTTGTATGTATATGGGTCATTCTCATAAACTGGGCACCACCTATTTGGTTTCCAAGTTACGATGGTGATAATTCTTTCTTTTTTTGGTAGCAAGTCAAATAAATATTTTGTGCATCTGTCTGTTAAGCATATTAGCAATACTACCAATATTTAATCTATCCAATAAAATATATCAAAAGTATGCTCGTATGATTTGGATTCTGCTATTATTTGGAATGTTTTTTGTATTATTTGGAAGGTTTTCACTTTTGGTTTCCATGTCCCATATTAATTATTAGTGCCTAGTTTAAGATATATGTATGCGTGTGTATAACTATATATATATAAATATATATATATATATAAATATATACATATATGCATATGTACAGCATGTGCAGGTGATGTGCGTTTATATGTATATGTGTGACACACATAAGTGAGATGGGTGTGTATATATATATACATTTGTGTGGCATTCCTAGATGTTGTTCATGTATATTTATATAATATTATATATGTGTCTGTTTGTCTGTGTGGCATGCGGAAGTGTATGTGCGTTTGTATGTGTGGCAGGCACATAGAAAGAGAGACACGTAGAGACATACACAGAAAGAGACAGAGAGGAAGAGACAGATAGGAAGAGACCGAGGGGGAGAGATAGAGACAGACATACAGACAGCGAAAGATAGACATACAAAGAGAGAGGGGGGGGGGGGGCAGATTACAAAGAGAGATGGGCCAATAGGCAGGCGCGGTAATAGTGCCATGGTTGTGCAGGTGTAGTGTGTGTGTATGGTTGGGTGTGTGGGAGGGTGTGTGTGTGGGTGGCTAGTGTGGGTGGGTTTATGGGTGTGTGGGTGGGTGTTGGTGTGTGGTTGGGTGTGGGTGCGTGGGTAGGTGTATGGGTGTGCGCGTGAGTGTGTGGGTGGTTAGTGTGGGTGGGTGTATGGGTGGGTCAGTGGGTGCGGGGGTGTGGGTGTGTAGGTTGCTAGTGTGCGTGGGTTTATGGTTGTCTATGTGTGTGGGTATGTAGGTGTGTGGGTGGGTGAGTGCGGGTGTGTTGGTGGCTGTGTGGGTGGCTATTGTCTATTGTGGGAGGGTTTATGGGTGTGTGTCTGGGTGGGTGGTTAGTGTGGGTTAGTGTATAGGTGTGTGGATGTGTGAGTGGCTAGTTTGGGTGGGTTTATGGGTGGGTGGGTTGGTGAGTGGGTGGTTTGTGTGGGTTAGTGCATAGATGTGTGGGTGTGTGAGTGCAGGGATGAAAGACCTCCGCGATTTTGATCAATTTGCATTTTTACGAGATATGTCTTATATATTTGGACAATTTGACAGGTTTGATCTTAATCTAAGCCCTAAATAGTACAATGTTATATTTGAACGTTATTCTTTGTTCCTGTCTCCTAGTGCTGGTCGATTTTCGATTCTGGTGGTGTTTGTAACCTTACGACGGTTACTGGTTGCAGAACTGCAACATTAGTAGAGAGGCTCCGATAAATCGGCCCAATCTTTGGTTGAAGACTTAACTTCAGTAGGGAGTGTTGTAGAAGCTGGGGAGCTCTTTACAACGTTGTAACGGCGAGGCATTGGAGCGGCAGCGAATCTCTTTGGTCCAGCGGTAGTTGAGCTGTAGGTGTAGTTGAGCACTTGAATCCGGTCAGCAGCAAGGGGTTCGAGAAAGGCGGGTAAAGATGGGCTGGTCAGTGGCTCTTGGCACTATATCGGCAATGGGGTATGGTTAGGAGCGGTCGTCGGCACAGCAAGGGGTGGTACCCAGTTGCTGGTGCGGCATTTATTGCTGCATAGATTAAATTAATAGATTCTGATACTGCCGACATCTAAGGTGTCAGAATCTTGATGTGCACACATAATCGATTGATTGATTGATTGGTGGTTGCTTTACGCCGTGTCGGCAGCATAGGCCATATTCACGGCGAGGCACACATAATCATAATGAATAACTTAATACATTTATGTACAAAAATAACTAACTCAAAAACCTTTTAAATATGTGCAATTTTAAGTTAGCTTGTCACCAATTTCCGCTTGTTTTGTCATGGGTCACTTTCATCCCTGTGAGTGGCTAGTGTGGGTGGGTGTATGGGTGGTTGGTTAGTGTGGGTGGGTGTATAGGTGTGTGGGTGTGTGAGTGGCTAGTGTGGGTGGGTGTATAGGTGGGTGGTTAGTGTGGGTGGGTGCATAGGTGTGTGGGTGGGAGTGGCTAGTGTGGATGGGTGGGTGTATGTATGGGTGGGTGTGTGGGTGGATATGGGTTTGGGTGGGTAGGTGCATGGGAGTGTGTTAGTGTGTTAGTGTGTGTGTGTTGGTATGTGAGTGGCTAGTGTGGGTGGGTGTATGGGTGGGTATTGTGTGGGTGAGTAGTGTATGGGAGTGTGTGAGTGTGTGAGTGTGGGTGTGCGAGTGGCTATTGAGGGTGGGTGTATGGGTGGGTGGGTGGGTATGTGTGTGGGTGGGTAGGTGTATGGGAGTGTGTGAGTGTGTGCGTGTTGGTGTGCAAGTGACTAGTGTGGGTGGGTGTATGGGTCGGTGGGTATGTGGGTGGGTGGGTAGGTGTATGGGAGTGTGTTAGTGGCTAGTGTGGGTGGGTTTATGGGTGGGTGTGTAGGTGGGTGGTTAGTGTGGGTGGGTGTATAGGTGTGTGGGTGTGAGTGGCTAGTGTGGGTCGGTGTATAGGTGGGTGGGTGTGTGGGTGACTAGTGGGTATGTGTGTGGGTGGGTAGATATATGGGAGTGTGTGAGTGTGGGTGTGTGAGTGGCTAGTGTGGGTGGGTGGATGTATGTATGTGTGTGTGTGGGTGGGTAGGTGTATGGGAGTGTGTGAGTGTGGGTGTGTGGGTGTGGGAGTGGCTAGTTTGGGTGGGTGTATGGGTGGGTATGTGTGTGGGTGGGTAGTGTATGGGAGTGTGTGAGTGTGCGCGTGTTGGTGTGTGAGTGGCTAGTGTGGGTGGGTGTATCGGTGGGTGGGTATGTGTGTGGGTGGGTAGGTGTATGGGAGTGGGGTGAGTGTGTATGTTGGTGTGTGAGTAGCTAGTGTGGGTGAGTGTATGTATGTGTAGGTGTGTGGGTGGATATGTGGGTGGGTAGGTAGGTGTATGGGAGTGAGTGTGTGTGGGTGTATGTGTGTGGTGGTGAGCTGCTCGGGAGAGAAGCGGCGATGTGCTTCAGGAGGAGAGGTGAGCGGTTATAGATCAGATAAGGCGAATAGGTAACCGTGTAAGACACCGCGCCTATCACTGCGTCGTAGTAACTGTTCTATCGGCCCTCTGTGGGGATCAAGGCAAGGTTAGTAGGTTGGTTGGTTGGTAGTTTTACGTCCTGGCAACATCTAAGGTCAATTCAGGACGGGTACCGACTTGTGACAGTGCACACTCATGGTGATCTTATAGTGCTGCCCCATTGAGAAATCAGGCTGCCAGCACTATGACTCAGTCACATTATCCTGACACTGAGCTAATCAGTCTTGCACTATCCTATTAATGCTCAGCGACAAGTATCAATGTTGTAAGACATTGGTTTGACTCGACCAGGGTTCGAACAAGTTGGTTCGAATCCGACGATCTACAAAAACGGGAAAGGGGTGTTCAAATCATTCGGCCATCCCGTCTGGTCAGGTGTGAGTCGGGGCTGTGTGTGAGGTATCTGTGGCGGTGGGGTTGTGTGGAGATTATTTACGTCTGGGTGTGGATGGTGCGTGGGTGTGAGTGGGGGCTATGTGTGAGGTATCTGAGGGGTTGGGGTTGCATGGAGATTATTTACGTGTGGATGTGGATGGTGTCTGGATGTGAGTGGGGATTGTGGGTGAGGTATCTGAGGGGTTAGCGGTGCATGGAGATTATATATGTATGGGTGTGGATGGTGGGTGTGGGTGTGGGCGGGGTTTGGGTGTAAGGTATCTGTAGGGTTAGTGTTGCATGGAGATTATATATGGGTGGGTGTGGATGCTGTGTGTGGGTGTGGACGGGGGTTGTGTGTAAGGCATCTGTGGGGTTAGGGTTGCATCGAGATTATACACGTGTGGGTGTGGACGAGGGTTTCGTGAATAGTATCTGTATACGTGAGTGTCAGTTTTGAGAGTATGATTTGTGTCACGCTTCTCTGTGGAGACAAGAGGACGAGTGGAGGAGGGTCTGGATGTGTGGGTGCATGGATGATCAATTTGGGCGGATTTGGGTGGATATGGAGGGTGTGTGTGGGTGTGTGGGTGCTTGGGTGATAGAGTTGGAAAGGGGGGTTTGTTTGTGTGTGGATTTGCCTGTATAATATTGAGAGTTAGAGGGAGGGTGTGGGTTTGGATGTGCATGGATGATAGAGTTGGAAGGAGAATGTGTGTGAGTGTGTGCATGTGTGGATGTGCATGGGTGATAGGGTTGGAAGGAGAATGTGTGTGAGTGTGTGCGTGTGTGGATGTGCATGGATGATAGAGTTGGAAGGAGAATGTGTGTGAGTGTGACCGTGTGTGGATGTGCCTGGATGATAGAGTTGGAAGGAGAATGTGTGTGAGTGTGTGTGTGGATGTGCCTGGATGATAGAGTTGGAAGGAGAATGTGTGTGAGTGTGTGCGTGTGTGGATGTGCATGGATGATAGAGTTGGAAGGAGAATGTGTGTGAGTGTGTGCGTGTGTGGATGTGCATGGATAGAGTTGGAAGGAAAATGTGTGTGAGTGTGTGTGTGTGTGGATGTGCCTGGATGATAGAGTTGGAAGGAGAATGTGTGTGAGTGTGTGCGTGTATGGATGTGCATGGATGATAGGGTTGGAAGGAGAATGTGTGTGAGTGTGTGCGTGTATGGATGTGCATGGATGATAGGGTTGGAAGGAGAATGTGTGTGAGTGTGTGCGTGTGTGGATGTGCATGGATGATAGAGTTGGAAGGAGAACGTGTGTGAGTGTGACCGTGTGTGGGTGTGCCTGGATGATAGAGTTGGAAGGAGAAAGTGTGTGAGTGTGTGCATGTATGGATGTGCATGGATGATAGGGTTGGAAGGAGAATGTGTGTGAGTGTGTGTGTATGGATGTGCATGGGTGATAGAGTTGGAAGGAGAAAGTGTGTGAGTGTGTGTGTGTGTGGATGTGCCTGGATGATAGAGTTGGAAGGAGAATGTGCGAGTGTGTCTATGAGTGTGTCTGTGAATGTGTGTATGTACAGGAATGATAGAGTTGGGAGGAGTGTGTGTGTGGTTGTGTGTACGTGTGGTCGTGTGTGTGGTTGTGTGTTTGCGTGTGCCTGTGTGTTGTTGTGTGTGTGATTGTGTATCTGGTTGTCGGTGACTATGGGTGTGGCTGTGTGAATGGTTGTGTGTGCCTGTGTGTGTTTCTGTGTGTGCCTGTGTGTCTGGCTGTGTGTGTCTGTATGTGGATGTGTGTGATTGTGTGGCTCTGTATGTGGTTGTGTGTGTCGGTATTTGGATGTGTGTGGTTATGTGTATGTGTGAGTCTGTGTGTGTGTGGATGTGTGCATGGTTGTGTGTGTGGTTGTGTGGGGCTGTGTCCCTGTGTGTGGTTATGTGATTCTGTGTGTGTGGTTGTGTGTGTCGGTATATGGCCATGTGTGGCTGTGTCTGTGGGTGTGGTTGTCTGTGTCGGTATGTGGATGTGTGTGGCTGTGTATGTGGCTGTGTGCGTGGTTGTGTGTGTGTGGCTGTGTCCCTGTGTGTGGTTATGTGTGTCTGTATGTGTGTTTGTGTGTGTCGTCGGTATGTGGCCGTGTGTGGATGTGTATGTGGGTGTGGTTGTCTGTGTGGGTATGTGGATGTGTGTGGCTGCGTGTGTAGCTATGTGTGGCTGTCTGTTGCTGTTTGTGACTGTGCGTGGCTGCGTGTGGTACAATGTTTGTGTGGATGTGTGTGTGCGTGTGTGTGTGGTTATTTGTGTCGGTATGTGGCTGTGTGTGTATGTGTGTGTTGGTATTTGGATGTGTGATGTGGATGTGTGTATGTGTGTATGTGTGTCGGTATGTGGCTGTGCATGTGTACTGTGGGTGCTGACTGGGTTGTGGCCCTGAGTGTGATGCTGATCCCTTATCACGGCTGACATTAACGCACGCCTACATGAATAGCCCGCTGTTTCCGCTGTGCTTCCGGTGAAAGCCGGCCTGCAGCCATCCGCCATTAAAGTTGTCAGGACACAATGACCCATATATAAGCGAAGAATGCTGGCGCTCCGGCTTATCCTCACACCGAGCTGACGGTCCCTACATGGGTGAGGACATTGACCCGTGCCACCCCCACTGCACCCAAACCCAACCTTTACCCACCACTCACCCCACTGCAGCCAACTCAAACCTTTACTCACCACCCACCCCCACTGCACTCAAACCCAACCTTTGCTCACCACCCACCCCCACTACACTCAAACCCAACCTTTACTCACCACCCACCCCCACTGCACTCAAACCCAACCTTTACTCACCACCCACCCCCACTACACTCAAACCCAACCTTTACTCACCACCCACCCCCACTACACTCAAACCCAAGTTTTACCCACCACTCACCCCCACTACACTCAAACCCAACCTTTACTCACCACCCACCCCCACTACACTCAAACCCAACCTTTACTCACCACCTACCCCCACTACACTCAAACCCAACCTTTATCCACCACCCACCCCCACTACACTCAAACCCAACCTTTACTCACCACCCACCCCCACTGCACTCAAACCCAACCTTTACTCACCACCCACCCCCACTACACTCAAGCCCAACCTTTACTCACCACCCACCCCCACTGCACTCAAACCCAACCTTTACTCACCACCCACCCCCACTACACTCAAACCCAACCTTTACTCACCACCTACCCCCACTACACTCAAACCCAACCTTTTTCCACCACCCACCCCCACTACACTCAAACCCAACCTTTACTCACCACCCACCCCACTACACTCAAACCCAACCTTTACTCACCACCTGCCTCCACTGCACTCAAACCCAACCTTTACCCACCACCCACCCCCACTGCACTCAAACCCAACCTTTACCCACCACCCACCCCCACTGCACTCAAACCCAACTTTTACTCACCACCCACCCCCACTACACTCAAACCCAACTTTTACTCACCACCCACCCCCACTGCACTCAAACCCAACCTTTACTCACCACCCACCCCCACTGCACTCAAACCCAACCTTTACCCACCACCCACCCCCACTGCACTCAAACCCAACTTTTACTCACCACCCACCCCCACTACACTCAAACCCAACTTTTACTCACCACCCACCCCCACTACACTCAAACCCAACCTTTACTCACCACCCACCCCCACTGCACTCAAACCCAACCTTTACCCACCACCCACCCCCACTGCACTCAAACCCAACTTTTACTCACCACCCACCCCCACTACACTCAAACCCAACTTTTACTCACCACCCACCCCCACTGCACTCAAACCCAACCTTTACTCACCACCCACCCCCACTACACTCAAGCCCAACCTTTACTCACCACCCACCCCCACTACACTCAAACCCAACCTTTACTCACCACCCACCCCCACTACACTCAAACCCAACCTTTACTCACCACCCACCCCCACTACACTCAAAACCAACCTTTACTCACCACCTGCCTCCACTGCACTCAAACCCAACCTTTACCCACCACCCACCCCCACTACACTCAAACCCAACCTTTACCCACCACCCACCCCCACTGCACTCAAACCCAACCTTTACCCACCACCCACCCCCACTACACTCAAACCCAACCTTTACCCACCACCCACCCCCACTACACTCAGACCCAAACTTTACCACCACCCACCCCCACTACACTCAAACCCAACCTTTACCCACCCCCACTACACTCAAACCCAACCTTTACCCACCACACACCACCCACCCCCACTACACTCAAACCCAACCTTTACTCACCACCCACCCCCACTACACTCAAACCCAACCTTTACCCACCACCCACCCCCACTACACTCAAACCCAAACTTTACCACCACCCACCCCCACTACACTCAAACCCAACCTTTATCCACCCACCCCCACTACACTCAAACCCAAACTTTACTCACCACCCACCCCCACTACACTCAAACCCAACCTTTATCCACCCACCCCCACTACACTCAGACCCAAACTTTACCACCACCCACCTCCATTGCAGCCAACCCCACCCCAACCATTACCCACCACTCGCCACCCACCCCCACTGCAGCCGACCTCAACCCAACCTTTACCCACCACCCACCCCCTCTACACTCAAAGCCAAACTTTACCCACCACCCGCCTCCACTGCAGCCAACTCCAACCCAACCTTTACCCACCCCCACCCCCCCAGGCAGCCCAGTCCAACCCAACCTTTACCCACCCCCACCCCCCCAGGCAGCCCAGTCCAATCCAACCTTTACCCACCCCCACTCCCCCAGGCAGCCCAGTTCAACCTAACCTTTATCCACCACCCACCCCCATTCAACTTTTAAGGTCTATTATTATTCAACATGATTTCATAAACGTTGCACTCAAACCGTATTTGGCATGAAAGATAAGTATGTAAGCAAGACATTTAGCTGATAAGATTATAAATTCATGTGACTACACCATAGCCAGTCATCAATTACTTCTTCTATAAGGTGGTTAATTTAGTAGACCTGTCTACGAAAGAGGGGTATGTGAGTAACTCTAGAAAAGAAAAGCTTATTTTATTTAACGGCGCCTCTAGAGCACATTGATTTTTATCATTCGCTATTGGACGTCAAACATATGGTCATTCTGACATATTTCTTTAGAGGAAAGCTTCTGCCGCCACATAGACTATTCTTTCCGATAAGCAGCAAGGGGTCTTTTATATGCACTTTCTCACAGACAGGACAGGACATACCATAGCCATTAATGAACAAGTCGTGGACGTCTGATTGGAACGGAAAATAACCCAAACTGCAAATGGGTCCACTGAGTAGGATCGATGGGATGACCGACACCATCGCAGGTGGACATTCTACCACCTGAGCTACGTCCTACTCACTGAGTAACTCTAGATGCTGTCTGGTGTTGCGGTTTCAGTTCTCCACCAGTTTCCGTTCTCCACATCGCTTCTGCGCATGCGTCAAAGTCGAACAGCATTGTCTGCGCATTGTCAATGGTCGTGAGCAATCTTCATACAGAAAAAGTTAAATATCTCTAAAACGACACCACCTAGAAACAAATCGCTTGGTACACATATAGAAAACATGTTTACCAAAAAGATTATATTAACTTGATATGGTTAGGGTTCTGGATTGCTATTCATTTTGAATAATGTTTTGCACTGCGCGTACCGGCAAACTCAAGGCATTGTCAATGGTCGTGAGCAATCTTCATACAGAAAAAGTGAAATATCTCTAAAACCACACCACCTAGAAACAAATCGCTTGGTACACATATAGAAAACATGTTTACCGTTTGTTTGTTTGTTGTTTTTTACGTCCTAGCAACATCTAAGGTCATATCAGGACGGGTACCGACTTGTGACAGTGCGCATCCTGGCGACTTTATAGTGCTGTCTCACTGGGAAACCAGGCCGCCGGGACCTGGGATCCCACTCAGTCACATTATCCTGACATTGAGCACACCAGTCCTTGCCCTGTCCTAGTAATGCCGAGCGCCTGGCTAGGAAGTGACAAGCACCAATTTTCAAGTCATTGGTTTGACTCGACCATGGCCCGAACCCATGACCCCACGATCTACCAGCACGGGAGGCGGATGCTCCAGCTCATTCGGCCATCCCGTCTGGTCTCTAAAAAAAAAGAGTATATTAAATTTATAAGGTTAGTGACACTGACACTATAGTGACAGTGTGAGGCAGTGATTTGCGGCGATCGGCGATGGTTTGAATCTGGCTTGATGTTGACACATGCGCAGATGATGCTGTTCGATTTTGACGCATGCGCAGAAGCGATGTGGAGAACTGAAACTGGTGGAGAACTGAAACCGCGACACCGGCACTGCTAATGTGATGCGAATGGGTCTGACTTGGGGGTATAAGTAGTATACACAAATAGTGGGTTTGGTGTGGCATCGGCGTCATGTATGATATTAGCTAGCTAGCCGTGTGTGTGCGTTATTCCTGATTGAATCTCTAACATGCATTATCCTCTCATAACGCACGGTATTACGCGCATACGTTGAGCATCATTAGGTACTGCATCAATGAGAATAAGAATGCTCATAATGTGCACACCAGCGTTTTCATATGTTGCAGAATCTGACCGATAGACAACCAGTTCCCAGTCATTAGACACCGCCGTCATCAGCGAAGTCCTGTCATTGCCAACACTTTGTTCAATGTACGAATAGTTAGTTTTTTTTAGGAAAGTAGCTCTTTTTTGTTTCTAGATATAGTTTATTCATTGAATAAAGTCACTTGTCAGCCATGTGGCACTGGTCCTCTGGCAATGTGGTGTTCTCTGTGGCGGAGTGGTTAGAGTGTCTGACTTTTTTCCAGGTCGGACTCCTAATCTGAAGGTCAGTGGTTTGATTCCCCGTGCCATCACCTCTGCCAATTTGGATTTTCACTGCTGTGTGTAACTTATAGCATCAGCAAAGGCCAGTTGCTCTCATACCATGTCTATGTGGTGTGGGAGGTTAAAAATCCCTTGGGTCGGTAAAAGTGAAGGCTCAGGCTTTCTATCGACAAACTGTCTAATGGTGAAAACAAATCTATTCAGACTTATCCATGATAGGCAGTATACATCTTCAAGAATGTGACAGTTCAGTTATTTACAATATAATTATGCAGCAACTAGTAGGATACAAGTTAGCTGAATTGAGAATAGATCTATTCATTTCAAGACGTACATATGGTATAGTTAGAAAAACGATATAGACGTTTATATACGAGATAGTAAGTATGTACTTTAGTATAGTCATTGCTCACGGGCACAGAAGACGATGAGGCTGGTTGGGGAAACATGGCTTTTATTCGGTCACGGCCCCCGGCCTGCAATGGGCGTGTACATTGTGGATTGACGACGGGCTGTGGCCGACATAAGGTCATGCAGTGATAGCATAAGAGCATGAGATGAAAGATGCGACATATGGACAAGTTAAGATATAAGATAAGATAGGATGAACAATTATAAGTAAGGTAAGATATGATGAACAAGTACCAGTAAACAGTCAATATGTGAAGGTGAATAGAATAATCCTCGTAAGGTGCGGATGGCACTTTTGAGGTGTGTTTTTGTCAATTGCGCGGTTGTCAATTGGGCGATTGACAATTGAGTCGTTAATGGACTTCCTTGTCTAAATGTTTTTTAATTCAGTTTTGAGTTGTTTTTTAATTGGCTGTGCCAATTAGATTGCAGGTGTGGGTGGGTGGGTAGAAAAGGGGGTGCAGTAGTGGTCAGTCGGAGGCGGTGCTGCAGATTGACTCCCTTGTGGTGTGTGGCGCCGGGCTCCGGTCGCCGGAGTGATATGTTTGGCTCAGGTGGGTTGTGTTGTGATTGGTGGAGGGAGCGTGAAGGGTGTTGGGGCTCCCTGCCTGCCCCCCCCCATGGACCCCCCACCCCATGTGGGCGGAGGGGGGGGTGGCAGCCTCACCTCTCCACCGTGACCAGCAATGAGTCCGAATGAGCGACCCCGCTCATTCCCGACCATTGCTCACGGGCACAGAAGACAATGAGGCTGGTTGGGGAAACATGGCTTTTATTCGGTCGCGGCCCCCGGCCTACAATGGGTGTGTACATTGTGGATTGACGACGGGCCGTGGCCGACATAAGGTCATGCAGTGATAAGATAAGAGCATGAGATGAGAGATGCGACATATGGACAAGTTAAGATATCAGATAAGATATGATGAACAATTATAAGTAAGGTAAGATATGATGAAGAAGTACCAGTAAACAGTCAATATGTGAAGGTGAATAGAATAATCCTCGTAAGGTGCGGATGGCACTTTTGAGGTGTGTTTGTGTCAATTGCGCGGTTGTCAATTGGGCGATTGACAATTGAGTCGTTAATGGACTTCCTTGTCTAAATGTTTTTTAATTCAGTTTTGAGTTGTTTTTTAATTCGCTGTGCCAATTAGATTGCCAAGCCATAGTTTTAGTCGTTGTTTTGTTGTGTGGCCCTTATGAGGGCTCTGTTGACCTTGTGTGAGTCCCTGGTGCTTATGTATTGTCTGTGCGCGTAGGACGCCCAGCCGCCGAATCGCTGAACCTCGAGTTTGGTGCTCCCGGAGGCGAAGGCTACTGTAGCCACCGCTTTGCGTATCGTATGGAGCGTGTACGGGGTTTGCACGCCTGTGGCCTTCTGTGCAAGGGTCCATTGTCTGGCCAGGTATGGTATGGCCAGGGTGACTCCGTCGCTGGGGAAGACTAGCAGGGGCTGTCAGTGGCTGGTGGTGGGGGCCTCGTGGATCATCTGCCTGTATGAGGTGACGGGGCAGAAGTGGGGGTCATCTGTGGGGGCCAGGTGCCTATCGCGGGACTGGTGCGTTGCTTGCATATTTTTGGCCCACTTTTGGTGGATATGCAGTTGTCCCCCGGATATTGCCACATCCCCTCGAGTGGTGTGGCGTGTTGGGTCGAACGTGGCCGCTGACTGGGGGGCCACTTCTGACTGGCGTGAAGGGTGTTGGGGCTCCCTGCCCGCCCCCCCCCCCATGCAGGCGGGGGGGGGCAGCCTCACCTCTCCACCGTGCCCAGCAATGAGTCCGAATGAGCGACCCCGCTCATTCCCGACAATTATATACTTTAGTATAGTAATTATATACTTTAGTATATATTAACAATAGCTACATTACAAAACATAAACAAGAAGCAAGAAAACCAAACTTATTACTAAAACAACATTCTAAAGATTTGAATCAAATTGGACTAGTGCTGCCCAGCGGTGAAAACAAGTGTTAACACACTTATCTGTTATGAGCAGGATAAATAAATTCATCACAAAAGAAATAAATCTTGAGTATGAGTGAGGTGTAAAGATAACAGAATCTATTATGAGCATATGTGCATGTGTAGTGTGAGGTTTGATACAATTTCGATATCGTTGGTTGACAAGAATGTAATCGATCTGGTTTGAAGATGAATGCCAGGAAGACCAAAACAATGGTTATAAGTAAAAAGACAGATAAACCAAATGTCAATATAACCATAGATGGCACAAACATAGAACAAGTATCCGAATTCATATATCTCGGACAAAAGATTACAAATGATGGGAGATGTGAGGAAGAAATTAAAAGAAGGATAACAATAGCCCGAACAACATTCTCCAAAATGTATAGAGTGTTAACATCAAGTAAGATATTAATACAAACAAGGAAGTGTATTCTTCAGTGTTATGTGTGGTCTACTCTAATGTATGGGGCAGAGACATGGACAATCTCTAAAAAAATGTACAAACGTTTAGCAGCATTTGAGATGTGGACTTATCGAAGGATGATGAAAATATCATGGACAAAGAAGATCACCAACAAAGAAGTTCTCAGAAAAATTTAAAATAAGAAAAGCTTGTTTGCCACTATACAGACAAAGAAGCTTATTTATTTTGGCCACATCATTCGTCAGAGTTCAATATACCGTACATTGTTGGAAGGGAAGGTGAATGGCAGCAGAGGGAGAGGGAGACCAAGAACATCATGGTTTACAAATATTTCACAGTGGACAGGCTTGAATTATTCACAGTCTATCAGAACAGCACAACATCGGGACAAGTGGAGAACCATTGCATCCAACCCTCGACTAGAGGATGGAACTATTGATTGATTGAGTGTGAGGTTGAGCTTGGGTTGTCGGATATGTTAGAAGTATTATGGGTAGGTGTAAGATCCATATATGTGTATCTTGATTAGATCACTCAATTATGGAGTAGTTAAAGTTGCAAAGTCCGATGGTTTTGGATTTCTGTATTTTTTTCTGAGATAAATATATTAGATCGATCACTAGTATCTACTTTACATTAGTTCAAAGTTACTTTTATTTTAAATGGTAAACATTTGAGATATTTTGAGTGCAAACATGGAAAATTAGTTTTGGCAAGCTTGCCTGCCAAAACTCTGACACCATAGACTTCCACAGTAACAAGTTCTATTAAATTGACTCAGTATTGCCTTCTACGCAGAAACAAATGCTTACTAAGTGCATCAGTATCTAAGTTAGATATGTAAAATCAAATCTAGATAATTGGTTTGGTTTTGAAAATTTGATATTTCATCGGACTATGCAGCTTTAAGTGAATGCTTTCTCTTCCGAGGTTTGCATACCTGAATTGCTTAAGTGTCATATTGTTAGTGATGGATTTTTGTAGACGTAGCGTTAATATAATAGACTGGATATGTTTATTCTGTTGGTGTGTGGTTAGATGCATGGTTGTTTTCCATTCCAACCAGTGGTCCACAACTGGTTCATCAAAGGATGTGGTATGTGCTCTCCTGTAGGTGGGAAAGTGCATATAAAAGACCCCTTGCTGATTATCTGAAAAAGAACCCTATGGTGGCGGCAATGGGTCCCTCCGATGACTGAATATCTGCTGTGTCTGGATAACATTGACCTGGATGCAAAAGTGATTATTGCTGTACTATACTATATTTAATTCAACTTTGCATAGTATTTGTGTAGGCAACACAATGCACTGGTCTTCTAATACATAACATATAAAATGAACTCTGACTGAGTGTAATATCAAAGAAATGCTGTTAGATACAAAAGGTGGTACCGAGCTGTTTGATAGCTATAACAAAATGTGATATACCAAATGAGAACACGTGATCGATTGAAAGTACAGTAAAACCTCCCCAACCGACCACCTCCACAGATCGACCACTCCCCTAAACCGATCGCTTTATTTGGGTCCCAATAATACCATTGTAACCATACTCTAACTCCCTAAACCGACCACCTCCCTCTATGGACCACTTAAGGTCGGTCCCAATGTCGGTCGATTTAGATAGGTTTTACTGTATATTTCATCTACATGTTTAAAGTTGCATAGTCCGATGAAATATCACAATTTCAAACCGAAGCATTCATCTAGATTCAATCCTTACATATCGAGCTGAAATATGAATGCACTTATTCAGTTTTTTGTTTTTGTATAGATAGACATACTAAGTCAATTTAAAGCTGCATAGTCCGATGAAAACATAAAATTTTCAAAACCAAAACAATTATCTGGATTTAATTCTACATATCTACCTTAGATACTAATGCACTTATTACACATTTACCGGTGCATAGAAGGGACGACTGAGTCAATTAATAGAACCTGTTACTGCAGAAGCCTATGGTGATAGAGTTTTGGCAAGCTTGCCAAAATTAATTTAGCATGTTTCCCTTTCAAATATCTCAAAAGTTTGTGATTTAAAATAAAAGTTACTTCAAACTAAAGTAAGGTAGATTATAATGAACAACCTAATATGTTTATCTCAGAAAATGGGAGAAACTCAAATCTATCGGACGATGCAACTTTAATTAAATCTATTACTGCTGAAACTTATGGTGTCAGAATTTCTATGTGGATGCCGACATTAATCTAGCATTTTTTAGCTTCAAATATCTCTTAAGGCTACCCATTAAAATAAAAGCTGGTTGGTTGCTGGAGTTTTACGTCCTGGCAACAGCCATGGTCATAAAGATACTTCGAACTAATGTAAGGTAGGTTATAACAATCAACCTAATATATATTTTGTTTAGATTTTTTAGATTTTTTTATTAAGGCTGTATTTATACTGTCCATAGCATATAAGCCTGGGTACCCAGGCTTGTTTCAATGCTGGCCAGTTGTAGTTTTGGTGTTATCTTACCACACAGTGATAAGTTATTTGATTGCCTGCATTTCAGTAGCAGATAGATAATTGGTTGGTATGGTTAGTAGCCTATGCTAGTTTTTTTTTGATTTTCTTGGCATATATGTGTTTTATTTTGTTCTACTCTTATTACTAGACTAGCCTACTCCTATTTACATATCATAGGCTTGTACGTAGGGGGAGACCGTGACGCAGCGAGCGCCTGGAAGAGTTGAATTCCTTATAAGAGTTGAGTTCTTTATAAGAACCGCAGAAACTCAAAGCCATTGGATTATGCAACTTTAACAACTTACGCATTGTACAAAAACACACACAGGCACACAAAACATACAGCAACTGTGTAACGTTGGTTTCAATTCGAATTAACTTAACTGGAAATTTGATTTAGGTTAACTGGAGTAATGCCTAATGGGATTATTTAATCAGACAACTCAGCCTTTGAGTTTGAACTGCCGCCCACCCCCACCCACCTCCTGCCCCCCCCCCGCCCCAAACAAAAAATAATGAAGATAATTTATGAGAAATATAGAATAAAGCTTGGCCCTGTCACATTACTACGTATCTCGCCAGCGTGCCGCCAATGCGGAAAATCACTTTTTTACGTCGAGATACATCAAACCTTTCGGCGAAAAATGCTCGAATTACGCTCACGGTACGTTCACAGAACACCGGTGAACATTATATAGGTTATTCGATCACCAGAACTACGAGTCATACGTTACAGATGTCAAGACACGCTGGAGAAACGCTAAACGTATGCTAGATGTACATTAGGCGTACGTTATCCATACGTTGACAGTACGCGGACTGTACGTTCCTACTGTCTTTAAAGTAGGTCAACGTAGTGAACAACGTTTGACTAACGTAGGTCAAATGTACATCGACATACACCTAGCGCTTACATAACGTACGGCGGACGTAAAATCCACACGTTGTCATGCGTCGAAAGTTTTGTGCATGCACAAAACTTTGTTGACCACCTGACGAGCACAGCTGAACGGCGACGTACATCGACGTAGACTAACGTAGACTAACGTGCGCCTAACGCGTGCCTAACGCAAACTGACGTATCCCGACGTAGCGCCAAAAAATCACATACCTCGACGCACGTTGGCGAGAAGCGTCATAATGTGACAGCACCATTAGTGCCGGTAGATTTTGAACAGTCTGTGGAAATGTGGCGATTTCTCAGGGATCAGCTTCTGACATGGGCTAAGTAATCAAATGGCTCTACTCCAACAGGGTGAGTGGCCTGGCGATGTAGGCCTACAGTACAAGCCCTCTGGCCATCAAACCGGGAGGGGTTTTTAACTGATCTCTATGACAGCGCATGCGCGGTAAACCACACCATAGAAGGTTCCATAACTGCATAAGAAGTGGCAGTGGAGCTTTGCTAATTGTAAAATGAACCACGGCGCTGCCTTCAATACTGGTGTCTTTATGAATAACCTTAGTTAATTAAATGATTATTTATTCATTAATTAATGAAACTGCACGCAGTCTTTTGGATCAGGGCGGTTTTTATCATGCATCAAGCCCAATTCAATTGGAGAGGGCCTACACTTGGTAACCGAATTGGTTTCTTTGTTTTTTTTTGTCAAATTTAATTCAGTGTCAAGCGCGAAATAATTTTTTATTTGTTTGCTCAGTTATGTTGTATTGTATTTTTGTTCTGGTTGATTCCTTGTTGGAGTTTTACATCCTGGCAACACCTACGGTCATATCAGGACGGGTACTGACTTGTGACAGTGCGTACTCATGGCAATTTGATGATAATGCTGCCCCACTGGGAGACCATGACCTAATACCCAACTCAGTCACATTATCCTGACACTGAGCCAACCAGTCCTTGCCCTATCCTAATAATGCCGAGCACTTGACTAGGAAGCGACAACTTAGCAAATATAATTTTTTAAGTCATTGGTTTGACTCGACCAGGGTTCGAACCCGTGGATTCGAATCCCACGATCTACCAAAACAGGATACGGACGCTCAACTCATCCGGCCATCCTGGCTGGTCATTTTTGTTCTGGGTTAACTGATGTCTTTAATGATCGACTGGAGGTGGACATTTGATAAATTTCTTCTACACATCGCTGTCAGGTTTTAGTCGGGTATGCGACCACTGTCACTGTCAATTAATTAATTATGAGGATGAGTGTCGGGTGGTGGTGGGGTGGGGGTGGGGGTGGGGGTGGTGGGTGGTGGGTGGGGGTAGCGGTTTTGTCAGCGGTAATGAAGCGGCTAAGTGGGAAAGCGGTCACTGGGACGCTTAGTAGGAGAGAGTGAGTGGTTGGGTTTGACGTCCTAGCAACATCTGATGTCGGTTAGTCGTTGAAGTTTGACGTTCTGCCAACATTTCAGGTCATGTCAGGACGGGTACCGACTTGTGACAGTGCGCACTCATGGTGACTTCATAGTGCTGCTCCACTAGGAGAGCAGGCCGCCAACACCATGACCTTATATCCCACTCAGTCACATTATCCTGACACTGAGCCAGCCAGTCCTTTCCCATTCCTAATAATGCCGATCGCCTGGCTAGGAAGCAGCAAGTATCAATTTTCAAGTCATTGGTTTGACTCGACCAGAGTTCGAACCTGTGGGTTCGAATCCCACGATCTACGCAAAACGGGAGATTGACACTCAACTCATTTAGGCCATCCCGTCTGGTATATCTGATGTCATAATAGGACAGGTACAGACTTGTGACAGTGAGTGCTTGGGTTTTACGTCCTAGCAACATATGAGGTTACAATAGGACAGGTAGGCTGACCGTCTTGGAACAGTGATTCGTTGGTGACAATAAAATAGTGACTAGTTGGGTTTTACATCCTAGCAACATCTGAAATCACAATGAAGTAGCTACTGACTTGTGACAGTACAGGGTTCTTACGTATTTTGACATACCAAATTCCAGGACATACCAGGACTTTCAAGGACTTTTCAGGGCAAACTTCCAGGACGTTTTTAAGACGATTATTAAATTAAAGCACCCTGAAACACGGCTGTATTCATAGTCGATTCAGTTTGTATGTTTGTTTGTTTGTTGTTGTTTTACGTCCTAGCAACATCTAAGGTCATATCAGGACGGGGCAAATTCAGTTTGTAAGATGTGGAGTGTAAATAAGCATAACAAATAACAACAAACATACTAGTTATAATATAAAAACCCAGAGGCAGGATGACAGACACAAAAATCACTTTAATTCCAAAACCTCTCTTATTAATGAGTAAAGAACAGATTTGTTTTACACCCCAGATATTTATGATAAAAGAAATAATACATTATTAATTAGGCTCTGAAAGAATATAGGCATCATTTTCCATTTTTAAGGATTTTCAAGGATCATTAGACAAATTACCTGAATTCCCAGACCTGGAATCCTGAATGATGAAATTCTATGACCATCCTGGTTTTGAAGGACCCGTACAAACCCTGCAGTAAATGGTTGGGGTTTGATGTCCTAGCAGCATTTGAGGTCTCAATAAAATAGTAAGTGGTAGGGTTTTACGTTGTAGAAACATCTGAGGTTACAGTAGGATAAGTACCGACTTTAGCCCAGTGGGTGATTGGGTTTTACATCCTTGCAACATCTGAGGTCACAATAAATAAGTGGTTGGGTGTTACGTCCTAGCAACATATGAGGTCACACGAAGACAGCTACAGTAAGTGATTGAGCTCTGACTCCTATCCAAATCTGAATTTATATCAGGATAGGTAGCTACTTTGACAGCGAATGATTGGTTTTTCACCCCAGCAACATCTGAGGTCATGTGTTATGTCCTAACTTGTGACAGTGAGTGCTTGGGCTTTGCCTCCTAGCAACACTTGAGGTGATATAAGGGCGGGTACCGATTTGTGACAGTAAGTGATTGGGTTCATCTGAGGTCATCCAAAGACCGGTATCGATTTGCGATTTGTAACAGTGACTGATTGGGTTTTACATCCTAGCCACATCTGAGGTCATATGAGGACGGGTACCGATGTGTGACAGTACACACCCGTGGCAACTCTAGAGTGCTGCCCCACTCGGAGACAGTGCTGTTTTTCCTTTAAAATCGGATAATTTCAATATGAGCAGAATGTTGTGATTGTATCTTATCTGATGTCGCCTTCGGTAGTGCTTAGTGAATGGAGGGATGGGGCACAGATTACTGAAACAGGCAAGTGATAGACATCAAACAACATTTGTATTTAGCATATGGATCTAGCATCCATTAAAGTTGCATAGTCCGATGAAATATCAAATTTTCAAAACTAAACCAATTATCTAGATTTGATTTTACATATCTAACTTAGATACTGATGCACTTATTAAGCATTTGTTTCTGGGTAGAAGGCAATACTGAGTCAATTTAACAGAACCTGTTACTGCAGAAGTCTATGGTGTCAGAGTTTTGGCAAGCTTGCCAAAACTAATTTTCCATGTTTGCACTCAAAATATCTCAAAAGTTTACCATTTAAAATAAAAGTAACTTTGAACTAATGTAAAGTAGATACTAGTGATCGATCTAATATATTTATCTCAGACAAAAATACAGAAATTCAAAACCATCGGACTATGCAACTTTAAAGTCGAGTAGGACGGAACAGATAGGAAACGGGAGAAATAATGATAATGGATCATAAGCTTTCTACATTTTCACAGTAGTACAATGAAAATTTATTATTATGTTTTTAGACATTTCCACTGCCATACTATTTACAGTTCACCTCAACAATTTATCACAGAATATATCAATGATTTTGTTTGCTTGTCAGTTGTTTTATGTCCTAGCAACATGTATGATCATATCCGGATAGGTACCGAGTTATGACAGAGCACAATCACATTCACTTTATAGTGCTGCCCCACTGGAAGACCATGCCACCAGCACCATTACCCAATATTCCACACAGTCACATTATCTTGATACTGTGCTAACCAATTATTGTCCTATCGTATTAAGCAATCCCATGTTGTGTCCAGCGTTGAAAACAAGCACCCTTGCGTAATGGGCAGAATAAATACCTTGTCAATAAAACAAATTAAAAAAATTCGGAGTGTCCGGCTAAGTAGTGACACGTATCAATCAGCTTTTTATTTTTACGCATATTTTTCATCAAAATAGACCAGACCGTGGCTGTTGCCAGGACGTAAAACTCCAGCAACCAACCAGCTTTTATTTTAATGGTTAGCCTTAGAGATATTTGAAGCTAAAACATGCTAAATTAATTTCGGCATCCACATAGAAATTCTGACAGCATAAGTTTCAGCAGTAATAGATTTAATTAAATTGACTTAGTATGCCTTTCTATGCAAGAACAACAAACTGAATAAGTGCATTAGTATTTCAGCTCGATATGTAAGGAGTAAATCTAGATGAATGCTTCGGTTTGAAATTGTGATATTTCATCGGACTATGCAACTTTAAACATGTAGATGAAATATACAGTAAAACCTATCTAAATCGACCGACATTGGGACCGACCTTAAGTGGTCCATATAGGGAGGTGGTCGGTTTAGGGAGTTAGAGTATGGTTACAATGGTATTATTGGGACCCAAATAAAGAGATCGGTATAGGGGAGTGCCACTTTTATGTTCAAAATTGTGGGATGGGGAAACTACCCCTCCTGCATCCTCCCCCATTTACAATTTGTTATTAGTATTAGGGAGACCTCCCTACTCATACTTTTATCAACTTGGCACCAGAGAGCTTGTATATAGATGAGAGGGACAACTCCTGCGAAAATCGGTAACACAGGCTACAGTGGCGCTCCTGGCGGTTATTGTTGAACAAGCTTTGAGTTTGACGGTACGTGCAGTGCAAAACATTAGTTTTATTCAAAATTAATAGAAATGCAGAAGCCTAACCTTATCAATTTAATATAATCCTTTTGGTAAATATGTTTTCTATATGTGTTTCAAGCGGTTTGTGTCTAGGTCATGTGGTTTTAGAGATATTTCACTTTTTCTGTATGAAGATTGCTCACCGCCATTGACAATGCCTTGAGTTTGCCGTACGTGTAGTGCAAAACGTGTATTTTATTCAAAATTAATAGAAATACAGAACCCTAGCCATATCAATTTAATATAGTCTCATCGGTAAATATGTTTTCTATATGTGTTCCAAACAGTTTGTTTCTATGTGGTGTAGTTCTAGAGATATTTCACTTTTTCTGTATGAAGATTGCACAAGACCATTGACAATGCCTTGAGTTTGCTGGTACACGTAAACTGTTCAACAACCACCACTTGGAGCGCCACAGTCGGCAGCTGTTACACCGTCTAGTATGAGAGTTGTCCCTCTCATCTATATACACGCTCTCTGTTGGCACCTCTGTTTAGGCATTATTTTTGTATTATCCATTATCACACTCATACGGATGCCCGCAGTCGGGGGAGGGGTGCATGTCTGTGTGTGTGTATGTGTGTGTGTGTGGAGTGAGGACTTGTGATGCGTTGAGGGAGTGTGTGTGGGGGTGGGTGGGTGGGGGGAGGCAGAGATCAGTGAAACAGACAGTGCCTCAATTCTTGTGGGTTCTGGCCGTGTCTGACCTAGATCTGTCTCCCCACATTCCACTTCTGACTGATGATTTGTTGACTTTGCGCATTGTACATGGCTTCAACACAGGATTTACATTAACCCATCCTGTGTGGAATTGTTGTTTTTATCATCGTCTAAATGTTTTAATTAAATGGTCCTCAACGTAATCAAAGTGTTGTTAAACTCATCGGATTTGGGGTCGGGTGAGAAAATAATAAATGTAAAATAGTTTGCGCTGTTCTTTGTGCGATGTTGTTGGGTTTTTTTAATGGTTAATTTCCAAGTAAATTCTTTTGTTTTTCATTAAAGGGGCTGAAACATGGCCACATTAAATAACTTATTCACAATTATTATGATTAAATATAACTATTCATAACTTGTATAGCTTGAAACAATCTATTCTTTAAGAGTTATGTAAAGCCCAACCATGGCTTGGGTATTTCTGTGGTCAAGCTGTCACTATTACTACAGATGAACCTCGATCCAACGGACACCGATGCAAAGGATTCCGTATCCAATGGACACAATCCGCGAGCCACCCGTGTATACTCCCACACCTCACACATCCACACCCGTATACTCACATCTAAGGTCATATTAGGACGGGTACCGACTTGTGACAGTGCGCACTCATGGCGACTCTATAGTACTGCCCCACTGGAAGATCAGGCCGCCAGCACCATGACCTGATACCCCACTCAGTCACATTGTCCTGACACTGAGCCAACCAGTCCTTGCCCTATCCTAATAATGCCGAGCGCCAGGCTAGGAAGCAACAAGTATCAATTTTTAAGTCATTGGTTTGACTCGACTGGGGTTCGAACCCATGACCCCACGATCCACCAACATGGGAGTCGGATGCTCTAACTCATTCGGCCATCCCGTCTGGTATACTTTACTGAATGTTTTCCACATTATCACTATGGCACCTATAGATAAAGCAATTTCGTCGCTGCAACAGACAAACGACTTTAACGGACAACTGCTCCCCCCTATTAGTCCGTTGGATCGAGGTTCATCTGTATTTGTGTCATTCAGCCTTAGTGATTGTCCTCGGTGACGTAGGAGAGGGATACTTACAGACATGGGAAGTAGGGTAAACCCTACTATCACTTAAAGCTGCATAGTCCAATGAAAGCATCACATTTTTACAACCAAAAACCTACCTACATTTAATCTTAACTATCAAACAAATAAGCCGTGTTCACACGGGCAAAATGTGAGGCGAATCAGACAAATCGAATCAGGTGAGGCGAATTAGCGGCGCGTTCACACGAGCAGTACTTGGGCCGGAAATTGAAATCTGCGCATGAGCAAGTCCAGACTAACCAGCGCCAGTTTGGGTTCGTCGACGTCGGCCGAGAGAGTGTGGGTTCGACCTAGATATGTATGGATTGAATCATATTGTTTGGAACGGTCAAAACTTCTGCTGGGCAGTGAAACCCTAAAAATAAATGATGAAAAAAATATCTGTGCATAGATAGCGGTTTCATTAATTAAATTATATAATATGCGCTTTTGATCGACCGGAAAGTCAACAAACTAAGGTATCGACTGCGCATGCGTGTGAGGTGCTTAATCCGCCTCAGTGCGTTCACACGGACAAAATAAATCGATTCACAGAAATCGCCTCACGTAAACTACCTCGCGAGGTGGTTTACATTATCTGGCTCACGTGAATCGATTCAGCCCTAATCCGCCTCAGACGTGCATTCACACGAGAAATGTGAGGCGAACTAGGCAAGTCGCTTTCTACGAATCGATTTACATTGCCCGTGTGAACACGGCTAAACATAGATATCGGTGCACTTGTATCTGCATTGAAGTAAATCTAAGCCTATTTACTAGAAGCTGCAGGGGTGTAGCTAGGCGTACGCGCGTACGCTAAAAAGTCCACATCGTCTTGTCCAAAAAGAATCAAATTAAAAAATAATAAAGAGAGAGAGAGAGGAGGCAGGTAGTAGTCCGGAGTGTCAAAGACTCAAGTCTAAAATGTGTAAAATCCACCAGCTTAAGCTTAAGCGGCCCCCTAAACCCCCTGCCGAAATTAGGAGTACACATCGCCAAAGGTCTAGCTGCGCCCCTGAGCTGTTACTTCTGAAATGAATGGTGTTAGAATTTTGAGGTGCTTGTCAAAATTAATTTAGCATGTTTTCACTCCAAATATTTCCTAAGTTTGCCATTTAAAACAACAGTTACTTCAAAGTAAAGTAGATAATAACGATCAATCTAATGTGTTTATCTCAGAAAATGATAGAGACTCAAAAAGCATCTGACTATGCAACTTTAATGTCAGGTTTATTGTATTTGAGTATGGCCTATGACATATGTAAGTCCCCCCTTCCCTGTGTGATGTCCCAGCACTACTAATAATAGTGATTGGATATGTAGAATTTATAAGGGTGCTGAATAGACCAATCCTAAGCTACTGGGTGTAGCCTCAAATAACCCATTCTAAGTGTGTTCTTTTGTTAAGATAATCTAATATTCATGGAAGGAGTACTTGGTAAAAGCACGTGACCATATTTTTAGGGATGTATTTGTAGATTGTATTGACCCATTGGTCATAAAAATGTTATCAAACCAAGGGTATTCGCCGGGAACAGATGCTATAACAGTTCAGAGATAGAAAACGGAAAACACTGGCTATATTTTATTATTATTAGTGTAGTTGTTATTAGTATTATTTCATCAATTATTTTATTGATAGTCTTGTTATTTATTTGAGTAAGTGGGGAAATTTCAACTGGAGAAAATTAGTCTCTCTCATTCAACTGCTTCTTGCATTGTCAGTGATGCTAAGGCATCGCGGGTAATTGGACGCGCGAATATAGCCAAGCGTCAGTAACTAAGGCTGCTCCGATATGTCGACGACTAGCGGCTCCTTACTGAACTAACCTGAACTATATACAATTAACGCCGACTAGCGGGTCTTCGGCACTTCCACCACCCGATCGCCCAGTAAACAATGTGCTTGCAGCTCCACCTATACAATATTATTGAACTAAATTACACCGCCTTTCAGCAAAAAACCTTAATCTCGGCTATAAAAGCAACTGCTCACTTAAGATATTTCACTTTCGACACGGGAGCCATGCGGACAATAGCTGCTTTAGATTGCCATCCCACCCACCCCACAATGACAAGGGGATATAGGGTTATAAGCATGCCTAAGCCTCATCGACATCACATAACTACCCAAGAGACTCTACTGGTGAAAGAACTAAAATTGTAATAAAGAGCCATAGCTATATTTGCTGTGTCCATGTTTCTAATTATCCTACTATTAATACCGAGCGCCAGGCTATGTAGTAACACACATATGAGCCTGTCTCAAAAGGTGATAAGTAATTTGGGACAAAACTTTGTCCATTGTAACGATCAACATACTATCTGCTTATGCATTTGCTCAGGATAAACTAATTTATGGTTTTTCACAATTCCAATAGAATACATATTGATTTGAAGAACATGTCCTTGTGTTTTCAGGGTAACCGTATCTGTGCTGTTTTGTGTCAATCATTACAAGGACAACAACAAAAAGAGTTATCACCTTTTGAGACAGGCTCATTATATATATTTTTAAGTAATTGGTTTGACTCGGTCGGGGTTCGAACCCGGGAGTTCGAATCCCACCTTTGTCCACACAGGAAGCAGACGTTCCACTCATTCAGCATCCCATTTTGTATATGGAATATGGTATATTGCTTTATTGTGGTGAGTGTTTTCAGTAGGCCTATGTGTGCATTCTCTTTAAACTACAATGCATCTTCCAAATTATTAATCAAACAATATTCCATGTAGAAAATATCACAGACTTATTTTATAAAAGCGCGGAGAGCATCAGCAGTAGCCTAATATCAGAGAATGTAATGCCCACAGCTAGGTTTATACAAAAATGTACACACACATGAGAAATCATTCAACTGATCGAGAGAAAAAAATGCACAGCTGCATTCATTCAGCAGTTCCACTTGCACACCTATTTGCTCTGTTGCTTATTAATTATGCAAAGCATGCACTCTGGATTTGAGGGCGCAAAAAACCAGCTCTGATAACTAGGCGCACTCACTGCTGGTGATCGATGAGTCCTGCTGACAAGGTGACTGGCTGCCCGTAAACAGTGAGTCATTGGGCCGAGACGCAGCTGTCATAGGGCATGGATGCTCTGTCATGAGCACCGTCTTGTAGTATGTAAGGTTTGTTTGTTGTTGTTTTACGTCCTAGCAACATCTAAGGTCATATCAGGACGGGTACCGACTTGTGACAGTGCGCACCCATGACGACTTTATAGGGCTGCCCCACTGGGAGACCAGGCCGCCAGCACCATGACCTGATATCCCCCTCAGTCACATTATCCTGGCAGTGAGCCAACTATGCTAATAATGCCCTATGCTAATAATGTTGAGTGCCTGGCTAGGAAGCGACCAGTATCAATTTTTAAATCATTGTGTAAAGTCGACGGCTGGCAGCTGTAGTTATGTAGGTAGGCTAAATAGGAAATCACTACAGGCAAGTGGAAGAAATGTTTTATTATATATGTAGGTTCATGAATCCAAGATGGCTGTCACAACTGATCAGCTCCTCCAATCAGCAATAGGCATTCTTCAATCAACCAATGAACATCCAACCTGCCTGTATCTAAGCCTTGGTTGTTTATGGCTACAGTGCCCTGTTGTGTATGGGTGTGCAGTGATCCGTAAATAACAATTGGGGGGGGGGGGAGGGGTATGTGAGCAGAGCTCCCAAGGCTCTGTCACACTAAAAGTAGTGCCCCTCTCACACTATCTATAACTACATAATGTTTATATCAACTCAGTAAAGGATCACCAGCACCATATAATACCTTAATGCCTCTGGCTCTATATACCATTTACCTTTTTATACAACAATTGTAATTACTATAGACTAGTTCACACCATCCTCCAATGTCTAAATATCGGGAAATTTTACAATTGGTTTGACTCAACCAGTGTTCGAACCCACAGGCTCGCGATCCCATGATCTACCAAAATGGGAAACGGACGCTCAACTCATGTGGGCAACCCGACTAGATGGTACGTATGTGTATACATAGTTGGATGTATATTTATATACATATGTACGGATATATAAGTTTATGTATATACATATATATGTGTGCTGCATATACAATATACGAGTATAATTAATCGGAAGTTTTTCCACCTCAGATCCTTCTATGCTCGATTCCCAGTAATCTACTGCATGTTTCTGGATAGTATTGGTCATCGACTAGTAATAGTATGCTGACAATCTCAGGCCCGCTTGTGGCACAACCTGTCCGTATACGGTAGCATACTACCACGCCTCTTTATGCCTGGCCATGAATATATATATATATATATATATATATATACATATATATATATATATATATATATATATATGTCACTGGTCAATATGTCTATTTAATGACTGTGTGGAGTCACTCCTATCATAAATTATATGCCAAAGGCTTATCAAAGTTGCATAATCCATTGCAACCATAACATCCGATGCAACCATAACATGAACTTATTAAACATGCATTGCTGCAGAATGGAAATAATTTGTCAGTAGACTAGCTTGGCAGGTCATAAGATTCGAACCCCGTGGGTTCGAATCTGGCCCAGTCAGGTCAATGACTTAACAATGTATACTAGTCATTATGTATCCTGGTGCTGGGCAGTGCCAGGATAGTGACAGCGGCAGTGAAATGAGGACGACCAAGTGTGCATGATTGAAATTTCCCCGGCTTTATCAAATAATATAATTATAACAAATTAATAGAATAGAACCTGTTACTGCCCTCTATGGAAGATCTCCTGATCAAAAAGAATCTCCGGTGGACTGGACACCTCATGAGGATGTCATCAGACAGGCTACCAAAGCAGATCCTCTATTGTCAACTGTCTTCTGGTTACAGAAAGAGAGGGCGCCCTCGTCTCCGGTTCAAGGATACCATCAAGAGAAACCTGAAGCTGAGAGACATTAAGACCGACTCATGGACGCAATTCTCACAGCAGAGAGCTAAATGGAGAGCGGCAGTCAAGTAATGAAAGCAGTCTTTGTCGCATCGTGACCGACAGCATGATGATGATGATGACTGCTCTCAAGTATACATGCCTATGATGTCGACCCTTTAAAAGTGCACACTACCATTATTTTGTGTGTTTTCACATCCAACATCTCCAAAGTTGGCCATTTTCAATCAATGTTAAATCAACCTATGTAAAGCAGGTTGTTATAAATAACCTAATACATTTTTTTAAATTTAATTATGGTTGGATTATGCAACTTATGGCGGCGGTGTTCTCTGTGGTGGAGTGGTTAGAGTGTCTAACTTTTTTCTAGGTCAGACTCGTAATCTGAGGGTTGGCGGTTCGATTCCCCGTGTCCCCATCTCTGCCAATTTGGATTTCCACCGGTTGCTCTCATACCATGTCTATGTGGTGTGGGAGGTTAAAAATCCCTTGGGTCGGTAAAAGTGTAGGGTCAGGCTTTCTATCAACCAGCAGTGGAATGAGGAAGACCAGTCGTCTTTGAATGAAATTTCCCCTGCTTAAACAACTAATGGACCAAAAAAAAGCACACAAAAAAACATTGTTTATCCATTAACTAACTAAAGGAGTGATGTTGGCTTCTCACAAAGATATTACACTTCCAGGTGAGAAGATTCAGCCTGAAGACATCTGTGCACCTTCGTATGCATTCACGACCAGTTGAGTTCCTTCCCATATTGTCATTGCCTTTGTCAGACCCAATTAGGTCTAGCACAAAGGCATTCAATCCTCAATTATCCTCCTATTAATGGGTTTTCTCTCCTATCTTTATTTTACCAGCTATCAGATTGTCTTCGTCACTCAATTATTCACCCCTACTCCAACTAAACCTCTTTTATCGCCCCCCGGATGTCTTTCTCCTTCTCTCCTTTCCACCGGACGAAGTGGCTGAATCGGTAGAGCGCAGGCTTCCCGTGTGGAAGGTCGGGAGTTCGAATCGCAGTCGAGTCAAACCAATGACTTATTAAATTGATGATTGTCGCTACCTAGCCTGGCGCTTGGCATTAATACGGGAAGATAAGGAATAGTTAGCACAGTATCAGCATAGTTTAACTATGTGTGATATTGGGTTATGGCGCCGGTGGCCTGGTCTCTCAATGGGACAGCACTATAAAGTTGCCATGAGTGTGCACAGTCACAAGTCGGTACCCGTCCTGATATGATCTTAGATGTTGCTTGGATGTAAAACAACAACAAACGAACCTTCTTCCTTTTCCCATTTCTCCCAGGCCATCACATTTTCTCAGCAGTCACTAATTGCCTTCTGCTCCTATTGCCTCATTTCATCCTTCACAACACCCATTCATTTAATCCCACCACTTCTCATTATGTTCCTTGTATTCTATTATATGTTTGTTTTTTGTTGTTTTACATCCTAGCAACATCTAAGGTCATACCAGGACGGGTACCAACTTGTGACAGTGCGCACTCATGGCAACTTTATAGTGCTGCCCCACTTAGGCCGCCAGCACCATGAGCTGATATCCCACTCAGTCACATTATCCTGACACTGAGCCAACCAGTCCTTGCCCTAACCTTATAATGCTGACCACCAGGCTAGGAAGCGACAAGTATAAATATTTAATTAATTGCTTTGACTCGACCATGGTTCGAACGCATGAGCCCACGATCTACCAACATGGGAGACGGACGCTCTAACACATTCGTCCATCCCGTCTGGTCATCTTTTATATGAGTTCATCGTCTTTCTTCTAGAGGCCTTTCCCCATATATAATTTTGTCTGCTATGATATTACCTTAGATGTTGTCAGGATGAAAAACCCCAACGAACAAACACAAGCGTTAGTGCCCCTCACATTTAAATCGATGGGAGCCTATGGCTGTAATAGCAGCGGCGGTTGACCTCCCAGAATGCAGTGTATTTGGGGCTAACTTCCGGCCATTTCCGGTGTTCTACGTGACCTGCCCATAAATGATCCTATTCCCATTTGCTCATTTCTTGCGAAATAGCGAATGGTAGACAGGAAGTGTGAACACTTATTTGTCTCTCATTTTTGCTTGAGTGCAAGTAAATAAGCAACACAAGGAATAATTAGTAGCATGTGGTGAATTAGGGGTCAAATTTCCCTGGATCATCAGCCCATGCTTTTTCTAATCTATTCTTGAATGAAATTATTGACTCGGCATCAATAACATTTTGTGGGAGACTGTTCCATATATTTATGATCCTGTTTGAGAAACTGTGTTGCCTTAACTTTGAAATAGCTCTGGGTTTGACTAGTTTGAGAGTATGGCCCCGACTGCCTTATCTTTTATTCAAGGTGAAAAATTGGTTCATACCTATTTTATCAAAACCTTTCATAATTTTAAATACTTCAATAAATAAATACTTTGTGTTTAATGCCCATAATATATATGACAATACTGTAATACACAGGGCCAGATAGATAGGATATAGTGAGTATACTATAATATAGGGAAGTGAAGATAGATAGTGTCCTTGTATATATTCCCATAATAGATTATAGAACATATATATATATATATCACCATTGTTCCTGTTACTATTCCATAAAGAGGGACTCTTAGGTTATAACATTCAAATATTGTATCAAATTGGTATTTTTGTGTAGTTGTTTGTCAGGTGTTTTACGTTATGTTCTCACAACATCTAAGGTCATATTAGGACAGGTATCGACTTTTGACAGTGCTCATTCATGGCAACTTTATAGTGCTGCCCCACTGACTGACCAGGCCCCCTGGTACCAAAACCTGATATCCCATCTAACCATATTAACCTGACTCTGATTAAACCAGTCCTTTTACTATGATCCTATTAATGTCAAGCACCAGGCTAGGTAATGACAGGTATAATTCTTTTTAGTCATTGGATCGGATGCGGTGGCCGAATCGATAAGAGCCCTGGCTGGCGTTTTTGATGGCAGGTTGTGGGTTCGAATCCCGGCCGAGTCAAACCAATGACTTACACAATTGATACTTGTCGCTATCTAGGCTGGCGCTCGGCATTATTAGGATAGGGCAAGGACTGTATAATCCTGATACTGTGCTAACCAGATCTTCTCTTATCCTGTTAATGCTGAGTGTCAGGCTAGGTAGCGACAACTATCAATTTTTGTAAGACATTGGTTTCACTTGTCTGGGATTCGAACTCCCGACCTTCTGCACGGGAAGCCTGCACTCTACCGATTCGGCCACTGCGTCCGGTATCACCTTATTAAACCCTGGCCGAGTCAAATCAATACCATACAAACAAAATTGGTACTTATCATTACCTAGCCTGCTTATTCTGATGGTGATGATGATGACGATGATGGTGCTGAGATGGTGGTGATAATAAAGCTTGAAATAATTAACTCCTTACGCTTATTGGAAAAGTAGGTCATCTACAACCACCCTTCAACTTTCGAGCTGTTCTTCAGCTGAATAAATAGCTTTGAAAGAAACAATAACAAAACTTTTTTGTCCAGGATGATCTCAGTCCGATGTGACATTTTCGTGAAATCAACGAGGAAGACAGCGACATTAGGACAAGATTCTGGTAAGACATTATTTTAATCTCCCGTCTGACCTAGCGACATTTCTGTCGCTGAATATAAATACAAGCCATTGACATTTGTCGGCACGGACAGCTTTGTGGTCCATGCTTTGCTAAGAAATCGGCGTCTCCTTTCACCAAATTCCTTCATTTCCATGATGCGCGAAAAGGAAGAGAGGAAGGCGGGGGTGGGAATAAAGGCGTTTATTTCCGCCTCAGACAGAGTAAAACATAAAACAGAGTATACAGAGGCATGAGAGAGGCTCATGAGGAGCAGAGTAAATAGGCTCATAAGGAGCAACAGTGTAGGTAAAAGGCAATAAAAGAAGGAAGGGGCTCATGAGGAGCAAAACAGCAGGAGGGTGCTCATGAGGAGCAGGAGGAGATGTACATGGATAAACAGGGGCTCATCAGGAGCAATGTCAGAGTTCTGGTGAGGGGGGGCCGAGGAGCCCTCCGCCGTGGAGGAGAAGAGTGTATAAGGAGAAAGATGGGTGGGTGGGTGGAGAAAAAGGGTGAGGATCTGGGAAGGCGGCAGGAAGGCGAGTGCCTGAGGGAGGCGGAGGGAGGGCTTATAAGGGAACGGGGACGGGCGACAGCAGGTGAGGTGTGAATGCTGCCGGCCCGGGGGAGGGCGAGAGGTGGCGAGCAGCGGGCGTCGGGTGAGGTGAGAGAGCTGCGCGACACGGGGCCGGGGGGAGGAGGGGGCGCGCGGCGGCGTCGGGCGAGGTGGGAAAGCAGCGCGACAGCGCGGGGCGGGGGAGGGTCTCTTCCTCTCCTCGCATCAAGCGTAATGCTACGCATTACGACCGATGCGCGAAAAGGAAGAGAGGAAGGCGGGGGTGGGAATAAAGGCGTTTATTTCCGCCTCAGACAGAGTAAAACATAAAACAGAGTATACAGAGGCATGAGAGAGGCTCATGAGGAGCAGAGTAAATAGGCTCATAAGGAGCAACAGTGTAGGTAAAAGGCAATAAAAGAAGGAAGAGGCTCATGAGGAGCAAAACAGCAGGAGGGTGCTCATGAGGAGCAGGAGGAGATGTACATGGATAAACAGGGGCTCATCAGGAGCAATGTCAGAGTTCTGGTGAGGGGGGGCCGAGGAGCCCTCCGCCAAAGAGTAGGAGAGGGCTCGAGGCGCGCCCGAGGCGGGGGCACGGGGCGCCCGAGGCGGGGGCCCGGAGAGGAAGGTCTGGGTGAGACGAGGGTCCGGGGCCTACGTGGAGGGGGGGAGCGGGCGGCCAAAAAAGGGAGGCCCGCTCCTGAGGCCTCGGGGAGGAGGTCCGGCGAGGGTTGATCAGGGGGGCAGCGAACTCCTCAGGCCTGGGCGGGGTGGGAGTCGGGGTCGGGTCGGGCGGTTTCATGAAGGCGGTGTCGTGAGGGTCGGTGGCTGGGCTGTCTGGGGAGGGTCCCTCGTGGGGCTGGGCTGTGTCGTCCGAGGTGTGAGGTGCGAGGTGATGATCCCCGGCTTCGTCTGGGCGGCGTTTCGATCGGTGTTCGGGCTGTCGGTGGAGATCGCGGGGCTGTCGGCAGTGGTTGGGGTGAGGCGCCGGGAGAGGCGGCCGGGGTCTGGCGCTCACGGGCTTGCTTGGTGCGGCAACCGGCCTCGCTGTGCATCGTTAATATGCGCCGTACATTGGCGCAATATGCACAGACGTGCCGGCGCCTGTCTCCCACCTCGCCGTGAGCCTCCCCGACGGGAGCCCGATCGCACGAGGCGGGGTCACGGTTCCAAGCGGAGCAGGGGGCCCCGTGAGCGTGCCTATCGTAGGCGGTGCGGGCGTCGACTTGGTGCCGGGGGAGGTGGGCGCCTCGGGCCCCATCTTGTGCCGGGCTGGGGGGCGTGTCGAGGGGGTCGACGGTCAGCATGCTGTCGACTCGGATGTTGTTGAGGGCCACGGGGTCGTGCCACCCCTGGGGGAGCCTCCCGTCCGCGATCCACGAGAAGATGGTCTCTGAGTACCGGCGGACGACCGGCCAGGGGTGGAGGAGGTTATCCCTCATGATGGTGAGGTGATGGTGGTGGAGGCCCCGGAGAGAGTGGGCCGGGAACGAGGGGTGGTTGACCAAGGTGAGGAGGGCGAGGTGATATTCGTCCTTGGTGGCTTCACCCAGCTTCACCGGCTTGCGTCCCGGCCCCCTCTCCACCAGGTCGCAGGGGAAGACATAATCCGAGGGGACACCTCGGCGCCGGACGGCGTGGTGCGCCTCGGCGGAGGCCAGTATATCGCGGACTGCGTCGGCCGCGGATGCTGGGCTGTGCTCCGCCGTCTCGTGGCGGTAGGCGGGCGACGGTCGCGGGGCGGCGGTGAGGCGGCTGTACCCCTCGTATTGCGGGTGCACCGCCCCGGGGAGAGTCGCTTGAGGCGGAGCAGGCGGTCGGCTCCCGATCGGGTCGAGGGCCCGAGGTGCTTGGACGGGCGGCAGGGTGAAGGCCGCCTCCCGCGTTGATAGGGGCTGGGGGGTGTCCGGGGCTCCTCGGGGGACCCCGGCCTCGACGGCTTCGATGCGGGCGGTGAGGCGGGTGAGCGCCTCCAGGATGGCGGTGGTATCGCTTGAGGGGCGGCCCGACGGCGCCGAAGGTGACGCCGAGGCGGAGTAGGCTGCGGAGCCTCCCGGGGAGCCCGAGGAGGGCCCTGGGGTGCTCATGACGGTAGTCCTGGCGTTCTTTCGGCCTTTCCCCCGTCCGCGCCCGGGCATGATGAATCGGTCCGAGGAGGAGTAGCCCAAAGAAAAAGGGTGAGGATCTGGGAAGGCGGCAGGAAGGCGAGTGCCTGAGGGAGGCGGGGGGAGGGCTTATAAGGGAACGGGGACGGGCGACAGCAGGTGAGGTGTGAATGCTGCCGGCCCGGGGGAGGGCGAGAGGTGGCGAGCAGCGGGCGTCGGGTGAGGTGAGAGAGCTGCGCGACACGGGGCCGGGGGGAGGAGGGGGCGCGCGGCGGCGTCGGGCGAGGTGGGAAAGCAGCGCGACAGCGCGGGGCGGGGGAGGGTCTCTTCCTCTCCTCGCATCAAGCGTAATGCTATGCATTACGACCAATTCATATTGATTCTAAATAATCGTGTTGGCCTCATCTATAGAGAGCTTTAATTCCGCAGGATTAGTTAGGTGATATGTGCCATGTAGGCCTAGTTAGCATTACCTTTGTGGTATTAATTAGGGGTAATTAGTTAGACCGCCGCTGCTAGTTGTGAACCAGGATATTGGCTTTAATACAGGACGCGCCTTATAAATAGTTTTAATTAATGGCTCGTTATGTGTTAATTAATTAGTAACCTCGCGATGATGAGAAAGTCAGGAAGGCTGGGAGACATTATTAAGGGTACAACTGATGGAGTGCTGGAGTTCTGGATGAGTTTGGCTTTTAATGGTCGGGTACCTTTTTGGTTACACACTTTTGAGACCGTGTTACAGTATAACCCCGTTAAACCAAACTTGAAGGGACCCTAGAAATTTGTTTGGATTAACCGATCATTGGTTTAACCGAGCTTTGACTTTGACTTGGCTTTGGCAAAAACTGGGGTGCATTATGAATGTACAATGTATTTGGATACTATGATTATTGTTTTTTTATGTATATACAGTTTAAACCCATTAAACCAACCTCGGTTAAATCAAACGATCGATTAATCCAAACTTTTTTCGGCGACCTGGCAAAATACTACCATTTATCAAATAAAAAAGTCTCAGATGACCTTAAAACCACATGCAAGTTTGGTTAAACTGTACCGGAAGTGGCCTGGGGCTGACAATTTTGTTTGGATTAACCGATACTTTGGATTAACCGACTTTGGCTTAAGCAACTTTTTTATATGATAAATGGTAGTATTTTGCTGGGCCGCCAACAAAAGTTTGGATTAACCGATCGTTTGGTTTAACCGAGCTTGGTTTAACGGGGTTGTACTGTATTAGGTTACCAGTAAATCTCTTGGATTCCACTTTTCTTTTATATACAGTAAACCCTCTCTAAATCGACCGACATTGGGACCGACTTTATGTGGTCCATTTAGGGAGGTGGTCGGTTAGAGGGAGTTACAATATGGTTACAATTGTATTGTTGGAACCCAAATAAAGCGATCGATATAGGGGAGTGGTCGATCTGTGGAGGTGCTCGGTTAGAGAGGTTGTACTGTATATGCTGTATATGGCTAAATCGGTAGAACGCAGGCTTCCCGTGTGGAAGGTCGGCAGTTCCAATCCCAATCGAGTCAAACCAATACTGACCAATGCCTCACAATATTGATACTTGCCACTACCTAGCCTGGCTCTTGGAATTACTGGGATAGTGCAAGGAGTGATTAGCTCAGTGTCAGGATAATCTGACTGAGTGCGTATTGGACAGTACTATGAGCGCGCACTGTCATATGACCTTAGCTGTTGTTAGGACATAAACCCCAACAAACAATTCAATTTGAGTGGGATAGCCCGATGGTTTTCAGTTTCTGCTATTGAATAAAATCCAATTTGATACAAATAGTATGACTATTCTTGTTGCTAGTTTTTTTTTGTCATGTGACTGGAATAGTGTGTAGCCATTGGCGGAGTGGGTCCATGGTTGAGTTCATCTCTGATAGATGCTATGTAGTAGGTATTCTCTGAGGTCATTTTCCACTTTGCAGGACAATAATGTCAGTTTAATATGCTCTAATAGGGCTCTAATGCATATGTAAAGTCCACGGCTGGAATCTGTGTTTGTGTGGGCAGGCTATAATGAAATCAATACAGGCAAGAAGAGAAAGGAAGAGTATAAAGAATGAAAGTAGAGAGAGAGACAATGCCCTCAGGTTTATTATTTATAGTGGTACATGGATCTGGTATGGCATACCACCTGACCGTGTTCTCCAATGAGAATCAAGCATTTACAGTTCCACCAATGAACATCAAGCATTCCTGTGTCACCATGGCTACAGTGATCTGCCCACCACCACCATGCTGTGTGGCCCGGCCACCACCTGCCTGAGCTGAGTGTGTGGTGATCCGTGACTAACAGAGGGGGGAGGAGGTAGTGGGTAGAGCTCCAAGTGCCCCTTAGACACTATCTCTAGTGCCTCTTTCACACTATCTACCTAATACACAATGACTATTGACCACGAGTAAAGTATCACCAGCAACTACATAAATACATTGATGCACTTGGCACTATATACCATTGACCATAAAGGGGCTGTCACATTAGGGTTTTTTACGGGAGCGTATTGCGGCGTAAGCGTGTTACGTCATATACGTCGGCATACGCCGTATACGCTACTCATACGCTATGCATACGCTACTCATACGCTACTCATACGCCGCCAGATGCCGCCAGATGCCGGCGTATGTGAAGCGTATGAGGCATACACCGCCATACGCTTTCATAAATCCGTCCGTCCAAATTCTTTTTGTGCATGCTCAAAAAAACTCGACCTATGAGGGCGTATGGCCCATACTGTCAAAAAATGTCACAGCACGCTCCCATACGCTCCCATACGCTCCTCATACGCTCCTCGTACGCTCCTCGTAGGTTCCACATACGCTCAAAACCACCCGAAAGGTCACCAAATGTCATCATAGGCCGGCACGCGCAGGACCTACGTAGGTTTTCAATACGCTCCCGCCATACGCCGTAATGTGACTCGGCCTTTACAGACCATTTGCATTCCCCCACAAATGCGTTTTATCGGAATATTTTACACATAGGCTCTAACATCGCATACCCAGGAATTGGCCTAGATGTTGTTGCTCAGATGGATATCGAACTCACGTTTGTTTGTTGGAGTATTACGTGTTGGCAACATCTAAGGTAATATCAATACTAACTTGTGACAGTGCAGACTCATGGCAACTGTATAGTTCTGCTTCATTGGGACACTGTGTCACCCAATACCATCACAATATCACAGTCCTTTTAGTGTAATATTAATGCCAAGAGCCACCTTCACACGGCACAACTTTAGGCCGAACTAGATAAGGCGAACTAGATGAGGCGAACTAGGCGTCCTGTCCACACATGCAGTACTTGGGGCGGTTTAAGGCGGAAATCGATATCTGCGCATGAGCAAGTCCATACTAACTAGCGCCGGTTTCGGTTCGTCGACATCACCACGAGAGAGTGTGGGTTCGACCTAGATATGTATTAACTGAATCCTATTGTTTTGGAATGGTCAAGACTTCTGCTGGGGCATGAAAACCTAAAAATAAATGATGAAAAAAATATCTGTGCACCTCTAGCCGGTTCATAGACCAAAATATATTATATAGTGTGGCGTGCTTAATCCGCTTCAAGTAAACCGCTACCGTCCACACATGCCACTTACGTCGATTTAAGCTAAATCGCTTCATCTATACTACCGCGTGAGGTGGTATAGATGAACCGATCTAGCTGAATCGATTCAGCCCTAAATCGCTTTAGCGTAGCGTCCACATGGCAAATGTGAAGCGAACTAGACAAGGCGATTTAGATGAAGCGTTTTAACTCGCCAGTGTGAACGGCCCTCAGGTAGTGACGGGCAGTAGCATGCAGAGAGGGGGTGGACAGCGGGTGTGAAGGCCACGGGCATCCATATCAGGGCGTATATAAAATGTCTTCTTTGCTTACATTTCTCAGTACGAGACGCTATACTTGAGTTTTCAGAGCATACAATTCAGGAGTTATCCCTGGGCATCACAACATTTCTTCTGCATGCCACTGGTGACCGGCATAAATTTTGCAAGTCATTGGTTTGACTCGGCCGAGGGCTTGGATTCTTGCGTAAGACGGAATAAAGACGAATAACTGAAGTGAAGTGAAATGGAAGCAAATTTTATTGAGGAGCACATTTCTAAATAGAAGCACACAATGGAGAGTTCACCTGAGTCCAAGACACCATTCTCTGACAATATCTCAATACTCACTGGCACCAAAGATAATGTACAACAAGACGTGCCATTCAACGCTTTCACACAGGAATTTCTTAAAGAATCATGCAGTGCTGCCACCCAAAGGCAAAAATGGCAATTGGACAGGTCTCTTAGCACAGCATGACTGCTGTGCCATTGAAACAAGGGGACAGGTTCCCTAGTCCACCCTGACTGATGTACCACCAAAGACAATGTATGACAATTATAGTCAATTATATCAGTTATAGTCAATATGAAGAGTTTAGACGCAAAACCACGTAAACGCCGATTCGGACAGAGGAAGACCGAGACGTGCGTGGGAGGAAAGGAAGGGTTTTTATTTCTGAGGGAAGGTGTTACAAGAGTGTTCAAGTATCTGAGTCGAGCAATGGTTAGTCAACCTGGTCAATGTCCGATGACGGTGTAAAGGGGGCCTGGGAGCCTGAGGGGGTGGAAGAACCAGCTTGTATCCTCACTGGAACCCGAAATGCAGGTCAAGGGAGGAAGGGGGGGGGGTTTTTAAGGAGGGGGCGTCTCGGGGCTTCCCCCGCCGATCAACCACAATTCGGAATGGTGGGGGCCCGATTCGGACAGAGGAAGACCGAGACGTGCGTGGGAGGAAAGGAAGGGTTTTTATTTCTGAGGGAAGGTGTTACAAGAGTGTTCAAGTATCTGAAGTCGAGCAATGGTCTAGTCAACCTGGTCAATGTCCGATGGACGGTGTAAAGGGGGCCTGGGAGCCTGAGGGGGTAGGCCCGGGAGCCGACCCCAGAAACACAAGGCTAAGGCTCTCGGGGCGACCGCCGTCCACCTGTCTGGGGACGTAGGCGTGGACGGCGTCAGACTCCCAGGTCCCCCTGGGCCATTATGGCCGAAAGGTCCACGCCCCTGGAAGCGCAGGCCTGGGCCGCGCCCCGGCGCAGGCCATGGAGAGTGTATCTTGAGGCGTCCGGGACCCCAACCCGCCCCTCGAGGGCGGCCCGGAGCAGGGGCGTGATTGTCATTGGGGGTTAGGGGGCGTGTTGTGGCGGGCCATGAAGGCCGGTGCATCTCCGGCAGCCGGGACGAGGGCGACCGCCCCGATCCCAGGCCCGGACCGGACACAGGGGTGATCCGGGGAGGGCGGGGCCACGAACAGGGAGAACCGCCTGGGCGGCAGAGCGTATGGTCTTCGAGGAGGCCACCAGCACCCTGAGGCCCCCCGGGGACGAGCCGAACATCGTCGCGGCGGAGGGTGTGACGACCGCGCGCCAAGGGGCGTGGGAGGGCGATAGCAGGTTAGATTGCCTCAGGAATGTGAAGTAGGCGAGGACGACCGCGGCCCAGGGGGCGACCCCGAGGTGGCCGAGGGACCTCATGTGGGTGGGTATGATGGGTAACATGGCAGGAGTGATGGCGAGGGCCCTCCTGACCTCCTGACCGGGGCGGCGAAGAGCCGCTCTCCGCCCCGGCGGACGCGGGCCACAAAGGGGGCGTCAAAGGGGGCGGGGTCGCCCCCCGCCTCCCGGAGCCAGGCGCGTGCGCCCGAGATCACATTGGCCACCGAGGCGGGGGAGGGCAGCTCGCGGTGGAGGTGGGGGAATGAACTGCCCCACGTCGTACGGGAGGGGGCGGAGGTGATCGACCCCCGCTCCAGCATGAATTCGAGGTAGCGCCCTCGCGTGCCGGGATCGGTTCTTCCAAGTCCCGGGGGCGAGGGCCGCCGGCGTGCAGGTTCATCAGATGATCGTGGTCCCGCGGGTCGTAGTCTGGAGAGAGAGTTACAAGTGTTAGAAAGCAACTCCGCGGAGTGCGCTACCCTTATTCGAACCCAGACCCAGATCTCGACAATAATCTCGCACAATCTGTAAGGGCGGAGCCCGGGAGGAGTGGGCCCGGCTGAGTGCGTCCGCCAGGATCAACTCGACGCCTGGCTTGTGGCGCACGACTATCGTGTAGGAGCCCAGGGCCGCGACCATCCAGAGCTCTCCGGCGCACAGCCGCCGAGGGTCGGGTCCGAGGCGCGGCGCCTGACCTCGAGGGCGAGGGCCGAGGCGGCATTGTCCGTGTTGATGAGGACCTCATAACCGCCGGGGGCGGGGGGGGCCAAGGGTCCTTGACGGCCATGACGAGGTTGACCGCCTCCAGCTCATGGATCGTAGGGAAGGCGGCCATCATGTCGTCGGTGTAGGCCTCGGAATAGCAGTAAGTCGCGGGAGAAAGCCCCGCCGCCCGGTGAGGCAGGAGTCACACTTGATGACCCAACGGGGGCGTGAAGGGGGCGGGACGAGCCAGACACCGTTCCCCCTCCTCGCGTAATCGCGAAACCACTGCACGTCGAGCCGGAGGTCGGGGGTCGACGTCCGCCTGTCCGGCGATGGGGGATGCGCGTAGGCTTCGCGAGAATCCTGCCCATGAACTTCCGGGCCGACGGAATGCATGTGCTGACGTGGGCCAGACGTCCCACGAGCTGCTGGAGGGCCTTTCCCGCGTTAGGGTGGGGCGGGCCATCCAGCGCTCCGCAATCACTGAGGACCTCGTCGAGCTTGCCTTCCGGGATGCGTAGCACCATGGCCTCCGTGTCGAGGTGGAATCCCAGCCAGACAGACGCACGGAGGGTGGGCAGCACTTCTCGAGGGGCGAGAGCCAGACCGAGATCGGCACAGATGTCTCGCAGCGCGTCGAAGGCGCGCATGGCGTCGAGGTACGAGGTCTCGCAGCCCACGAAATCGTCGACATAGACGAGGCTGAAGAACCCCCCGCTCCTGGAGGATCCAGGAGACGGCCCCGGTGACGCGGACGCATGCCGCCCCCGAGGTCCGGCAGCCGAAGGGGAGGGCTATGTCGAGGTACAGGTTGTCGTCGACCGTGATGCCGAACAAGCGGGCGGAGAGGGGGTCGGCCCTCAGCTGCCTTAAGGACGGGAGACGTCCGCTGACCAGCAGAACGCCTCCCGGCCCCGGAGCGTCATCTGCCTGCCGATGTTGAGACGGAAGGGAGGGAGTAGTGATGGGGGCGGCCTAGGTACTCCTTCCGGCGTATGCCCGAGTTCACACTCCGACCCGGAGGGAAGGAGAGGTCGACTATTATCCGGCGCTTACCGCGGGTCAACTTGGGACGTGTCATGATCGGGCTGCACTGAGTCCATGGGGAGAACGGGGGGACCTCGAAGGGTCCCAGGAGGGCTCCCCAGCCGGAGCTCCTCCTCCGCGTAGGCCGTGACATGGTGGGCGTAGGCCGGATCTTCACGATGGTTATGGAATGTGGGTGTAGGCGGCCCCGGCGCGGTGTAGTTTGCCGGGAAGCCGAATTCCAGGTGATCCGCCAGGGTGGTGTCCGGGTGTCGGGTGAGCATCTCGTGCCATGCTTCAATGTTCAAGTCGGATTCGACCGCGGACTGGTCTCGGGGCAGGCCAAAAAATTCGGGGAGGCCCGAGGCCCGGGCGGTGGCGTAGGCTGCCTGCCGCATAGGCCCGGGTACCTGGCCCAGCCCTCCCCACCGAGAGGACGGGCCAGAAGCCCGTCGAGAGTCTGTTTGTAATCGGCTGGGGTGGGGCCGCAGGCGGCCGCGGGGGCCCATGATTGCTGGAGGGCATGGTCGAGCACCTGTCCCACCGGCTCGCTCCGATCCGCCGCCCCGGGGGGGGAGGGGCGGGGGCCCGCCTCGGTCACGTCACAGATGCCACACGCGGCCGGGTTTGTCGTGGTCGGTGTCGAGGTGATCTGGGCGGCGTGGGCGCAATCCGTAAAGGAGCGGTAGCCGGGGGTGTGGGGAGGGAGCAGCGTGGGCTCCTGGCCCCGGGGGCGTGTCGGCGCCGGCGTGTCCCGGCGCGCATCCCCCCTCACGACGCCGAGCCGACCGGCACCAGCGCGGCCCGTGACGTCACCCGTGTGGGGAAACCCCCGGGGCGGGGGCGGGCCGGTACCGGCGGGCCCGCGGGCTGGCTGGGTGGGCGGCCGGGCCGGTCACCAGCCGCAGCGGTGAGGTCAGAGGGAGTTCCCGGGGGAGCCCCGAGGCCGGGGAAACCGGGGCAGCCGCCGCGGTCCGTGACGTCATTCCGGGGGCCCCCCAGGGTCCGGGCGGCGCGGGGGAGCCCGGGAGGGAAGCCGAGTGGCTTCAGTAGAATATCAACAAAGCGGTTAGTCCGGGGACAGGCGGGGGGGTCATGTACAGTGCTCCGGCGGGATCGCGGAGGCGTGGGTGCCCGCCGGGGGTCTAAAAAATCCGATTGGGGACGCCTACCGGTCTTGTCCCTTGCCTTCTTGGAATAGCATGAGGCCTCGGAATGGTTCGTCACTATCTTGCGGACGTAAGCACAGTATCCACAGATGTGCGCGAGTTTTTGTGAGCGGGGTCCCGTGGGATTCGCCCTTAGCCGCCTTGTCACAGGTCTGGGGATCCTTGTTCCACGCCTGGCAAGGGGTACCCACACTGGCGCGATCGTATTGGGTACGGGCGTCTTGTCCGGGCTTCTGTTGGTGGGTTTTTCCCAGCTGGGGATCGCCCGAGGCAGCCAGGGCGGAGGTGAGGTGGCTCGCCATGGCGATTATCTCCACCCTCGCGGCATTGATCGCCGCCGAGTCCCGCCAGCCATCCGGGAGGCGGCCGTCGGCGATTCTGGTGAAGATCTCCTCGGAATATCGGCGTACCACCGCCCACGGCAGCGAGCAGTTGTCCTGGGCCACCATCTCCTGGTGGCGTGACAGGGCTTCCAGGGCCGACGCCGGGAATGCGCGTTGATATTGGAGGCGCTTCAGTCCCAGGGTATACTCCTCCCGGGTCGCCTCCCCCTTTTTTGATTGTGTTTTCCCTCATCCCCCCTCTCTACGAGATCGTAAGGAAAGATGTATTTTGAGGAAATACCTTTTTTCCTGCTGGTCGCCTTTCCGTCCGCCGCCGCGACTATGAGGCGGACCGCCTCCTCGGCCGATGACCGGGCGCCCCTACCGTACGCGTCCTGGTCGTGTTGTCGGTAGTCGGGGAGGCGGGGGCGGCGGGCTGTCCCGCCGTCGCGGTGCTGCCGGCTGCGGGGGCGCCGGGGCGGGGAGGGCGAGGACCAGTCGCTCGCCGGGCTCCTGTACCGGCCGTCCCGGCCCGGAGCGAGGGCCCGCTCTCGTCTAGTCGCTGGGGCGGGGCTGGGGGAAGCCGGGGAGAGGGTCCGGGGCCTGCTATGGCGGATGCTTGGGGTCGAGTCAGTCCTGTGGCGGCGTGGGGAGGGGCGGGCACGAGGAGGTGACGGGGCGTCTGCCTCCCGGCTCGCCTTCGTGGTGGCCGCGGTGAGGGCGGCTGTGGCTTCCGCGAGCACCCGAGAGTGCGCCGCCATTTCCTGCCTTTGTGCCGCCAGCTCTTGTCTCTGAGTCGACGCGTGCCGCTCCAACTCGGTCCATTTCTTTTCGATTGCGTCGATCGACGCTTGCATTCGGACTAGGCCGTCCGCCTGCTTCGCCTTCGCTGAGGGCCTTTTGGGGCGGGCGGACTGCCTTGCCGGCGGGGTGGGCGGCGTGGGGGGCCGCCTTGCAGCGCCGCCATCTTGGGAGCCGTCCGAGATGCTCCGGTCAGCTCGTGGTGAAGTTGGCGGTCTCCGCGTCGATCGCTTCGCGGGCCTACCTCTCTGGGTCGTGGCTCGTCGAGCTCGCTGCATGTTACTTTTTTACGTGGTTGCCTTTTAACTTTAACTCTCCTGCGATTCTATAGATAGATCCAGAAGTACGTGGGTGGAGACGGGTGCGCTTATTAAAGAACCAGCTTGTATCCTCACTGGAACCCGAATGCAGGTCAAGGGAGGAAGGGGGGGGGGGTTTAGGAGGGGGCGCCTCGGGCTTCCCCGCCGGATCAACCACAATTCGGAATGGTGGGCCAATCCAAAAATGGAGAGAAACATTGGAATCAAACCTTTAAACAGTTAATATTTTTATATTATTACTGTTTTGTTTATTGTTCAATAACCATGTGATCATATGAAAAGTGGAATTACTGAGCTTTAAAATTATTTTCAGGTAAAAATCTGTTATTTAAACTCAATTTTTGGACCAGCGTTTACGTTTGTTTTGTGCCTGAACTCTTCATTGTTATTCAATTATATAATATTATATAATTATTATTCAATTATAGCAACAATTATAGCTGGAGATATATGCTGGTTAAATATAACATTTTAATTACCATTTAATGCGCACCTTGTTTGCCGTGAGATGGCGCCACTGCATCTGTATTTCATGGGAAAGTGCTGAGTGGCGCGTCTTGTCGGACAGTCTTTGCTGGCACCAGCTTGTGAGACATACCCGAGGTCAGATGGCGGCGCATGCGCTGACACAGCTTGACCTTTACTCGCTACTGGCTGGCCGCTTTTATATTGATTCTCCAGCGTTTCTTATCAGGGGAAAAGGAAAGTCTTGGCCAGAGTAGGTGGCCACACGGTAACGGCGTTAGTGTAGTCGAATAGGGAATTAGCTCTTAATTATAACCCATGCAAGTTCACAAGTAGGTAAGCTTTATTTTGCTGTCCGCTTTGACTAAAGCTAAGATTCCCTATACGCGGTATGCGGCATGCGAATGCGAATGCGAATGCGGCAAAAAATTGAAAAGTATGCAATTGAATAGTGGTGCTTCCATACGTCCGAATGCGAATACGAACGCGAATGCGAATGTGAATGTGAATGCGGCAAATGGATCGACCCATGGACCGATCGGTGCGAATGCGAATGCGAATACTGCTGTGTTTGCCATAGAGAACAATACTAACTTTGATCTTCCTTCACAAATTTGGAGGAAAAACCCCAAACAATGTTATGGGTAACTTTTTTGGTGTGTTTATTTGTTTAACCATCCCCCAACACTAAAAAGTAAACATCGGCTATTGGGGGTTGGCATATATCTATGCCGCATTCGCATTCGCATGCCGCATGCCGCATGCTGCATGCCGCATACCGCGTCGCGTATAAGGAATCTTAGCTTTACTCATCCACTCTGAAGTGAATTCGCTGAACTGGTTAAGAGCACTGAATGGTTTCCTGTGTGTGAGGTTGTGGGTTCAAACCCCGACTGAGTCAAACCAATAATCTATGCAATGTATGCTTATCGCTACCTCGCCTGGCACTCGGCATTAATAGGATAGGGAAAAGACTGGTTTGTTAAGTCTCAAATATAATGTGACTGAGTGGGATATCGGTTCATGGTGACAGCGGCACAGTCTCTCAGTGGGACAGCACTATGCTGTGTCCATGAGTGTACATGATCACAAGGCAATACACATCCTGATATGACCTGAGACATGGGTCATATAGCCCCATATTTATTGTTTGATCAAAGGTGATCCCTACTAAGCAATGGTGGTTACTGATAAGATTTCTTCTTCTTTTTTTAATATAGTTATTTAAATCAATTCCAAAGACTAGACAAGGGCACTAAAAAAATTAATCCTCCAACATTTCAATCGCATTGTGCATCTAAGGTCCACTAGCTTGCCAAGTTAATAAATTAAATATAACCATTCTCACTGCAAATAAAAACAAATATCTTGTGATTCTCCCTTCTGATTTTCGTCAATTTCTTTTATTCAGTTTATTATAATGTCCTGCAATATTCATTTATGATGCAATATTTATCTCTTATTTTGTTGTCTTCATTTTTATTCTTCATGCTGTTCTCCTTTTCTCTGGTGTTTTTCTCTTTGGTTCTATTTGCCCACTTTGCAATTCACAACAGATCAGTAGCCGGTGTCGCGGTTTCCGCCATCCACCAGTTTCTGCGTTACGCCTACACTCAAATGCATTGTCAATGGCCGTGAGCAATCTTCATACAGAAAAAGTGAAATATCTCTAAAACCACACCACCTAGACACAAACCGCTTGGTACACATATAGAAAACATCTTTACCAAAAAGATTATATTAAATTTATACGGTTGGGGTTCTTGATTTCTATTAATTTTGAATAAAACTAATGTTTTGCACTGCGCGTACCATCATACTCAAGGCATTGTCAATGGTCGTGAGCAATCTTCATACAGAAAATACAGAAAAAGTGAAATATCTCTAGAACCACACCACCTAGAAACAAATCGCTTGGTACACATATAGAAAACATCTTTACCAAAAACATTATATTAAAATTATAAGGTTAGTGACGATGCTGTTCGATTTTGACACATGCACAGAAGCGATGCGTACCGCGGAAACTGGCGGACGGCGGAAACTGCGACACCGGCACTAAAGACATGACCGATTTCAAGGCACATTAAACTACAATCGAATCAATTTTCCACACCAAGTATTAAAGAGAGCAAAATAAGATTCACTGTCACTTAAATAACACCCTGATGAGCGGCATGTTATCCACTTTGGTTATTTATGGCACTGGAATTGTTTATGCAGTCTGGAACTCTTCTGGTCTGTTGTCAAGGAGGTGTAGTAGGGTGTTAGTATATTGATCAGTTCCAGGCCAGTTGGTAAATAAAGCTTTATTTAACGACCCCTCTAGAGTGCATTGATTTTTATCATCGGCTATTGGACGTCAAACATATGGTCATTCTGACATATATCTTTGGAGGAAACCCACTGCCACCACATAAGCTACTCTTTCCAATAAGCAGCAAGGGGTCGTTTATATGCACTTTTCCACAGACAGGACAGTACATACCACATCCTTTGATGAACCAGTTGTGGACCACTGGTTGGAATGAAAAATATGGGTCAGTTGGTGGTCAGTAGGTCACGGGGTTTTGCTTAAATAAATATGATGGATATTTATTTCCAACTAGAGAGATTATCAATTCCAAAAGTGGATTGCGTGTTTGTTGTCTTCCTTCTGTAATATAATACATATCCAATTATACCCCTTTGTTAGAATATTGTGTGTGTGCATCATTTTATAGAGTGTGAAAGTCCATTTTGCCACTAGAATGTGAACCCTGCTAACGTCTGGAGGGGTTATCTTTTGTTAACTGGTTGCTAGGCGACTAGCCCAGCATGGAACTCATAGAGGATTCCTGGCGTTGATTCGGGCAGTAGTACTTTGTGGAGGGGTGTAGATATGTAAGTGCAGATTATTCCCGCCCCCCCCCCCGTCAATGTTGTGTGCTAAAGCTGCATGGTCCAATGAAAACATTACATTTTCAAAACCAAAACACTCACCTAGATTTGATTTTATATATCCGACTTAGATATTGAGCATTTGTTGCCCCCAGCTCTGCCAATTTGGATTTCCACTGCTGTGTATAACTTACAGCGTCATCAAAGGCCGGTTGCTCTCATACCATGTCTATGTGGTGTGGGAGGTTAAGAATCCCTTGGGTTGGTAAAAGTGTAGGCTCGGGCCTTCTATCGACCAGCAGTGGAGTGGGGAAGACCAGTCGTCTGTGACTGGGATTTCCCCTGCTTGGGACAACTAATGTACAACAACAAAAAAGAGAGACAAATAAGTGTTCACACTTCCTGTCTACCATTCGCTATATCGCTAGGTCAATTTAATAGAACCTGTGCCTGCAGAAGCCTACGGTGTCAGAGTTTTAGCGTGCTTGCCAAAATTAATTGACTAAACACATATTATTGTGGTTAACCTCCCATCCCATCACCTTAGTCAAGCTTATCTACAGAATCACATAAGTCTTTAAAAAAACAATATTGTGCAAAAAATATCTCAAGTAAAGTTAAAGTTGTATAGTCTGATGGTTTTGAGTTTCTGCTATACTTTGTATTAGATAAATAGATTACATCAATCTACCTTAGTTAGTTTGAAGTAACTTTTATTATAAATGATTAACTTTTGAGATATTTGAAGTGAAACCATGCAAAATTACTTTTGGTGTGCACACCAAAATGCTGGAAACCATGCATCGACTCTGGCAGTAAGATACTCTATTAAATTGACGTTGTACTCCTTTTGATGCAGCAGCAAATGTTTAATAAGGGCACGAGTATCTAAATTGGATATGTCTGATCAAATCTAGGTAAGTGTTTTGCTGTTGAAAATTTGATGCTTTCATCGGACTATGCAGCTTGATGTTGAAGTGTCGAGGGCACTACTAGGTTTGCACGCATATGTCCGTGCACAATCAGGGGGCGGGGTCAAGGGTCGGGACCGGGCCGGAGCCGAGGCGTGGCTGGATGTGGGAGGGGCAGGTAGGTATATCATGGTTAAGACTAAGAGGCAGACCAACCTTGGCCAATCAGTCCTGAGCTGTTGTGATGGGTTGCAGGGTGTACTTAAATTTGCATAGTCCGATGGTTTTGAGTTTCTGATATTTTCTGAGATAAATATATTAGGTTGATCGCTATAATCTACCTTACTTTAATCTGAAGTAACGTTTATTTTAAATGGCTAACTTTTGAGATATTTGAAGTGTAAGCATGCAAAATTAATTTTGGCAAGCACGCCAAAACTCTGACACCATAGGCTTCTACAGTAAGAAGTTCTATTAAATTGACTCGATCTTCCCTTCTATGTAGCGACAAATGTTTAATAAATACACCATTGTCTAAGTTAGATATGTAGAATCAAATCTAGATAATTCTTTTGGTTTTGAAAATTTGATGTTTTCATCGGACTATGAAGCTTTAAACAATGCGAGTAAATGCAACGAAACACTCTTGGTTCACCTGTACTAGGTACATATGTGCTGAGTTTGTTGTATCAACGTGTCATGGGTAATCATAACTACCTTTAGAATTTATACCAGCAGTGGTTAGGAAACTATTGCAGGAATGAATGTGGAAACAAAAAAACCGCGGAAATCAGGCCGAGACCCTGGCGCCACCTAGCGCGTTCTGTTAGAACCAACAACGACTTTCCACCAAAAGAAATACGGATATTCCCCTATATGATTAGCACTGTCAGGGAATGTTCACATCACCATTTTTTGTTCTTGTTCTAAATTTTAAAATGTCAAATATGTCAAGAGAAACTTCATAATCATCATCATGCTGTCGGTCATGATGTGACAAATACTGCTTTCATTACTTGACTGTCACTCTCCATTTAGTTATAAATCTGTTCTGAGAGTGATGTCCATGAGTCGGTCTTAATGTCTCTCAGCTTCAGGTTTCTCTTGATGGTATCCTTGAACCGGAGACGAGGGCGCCCTCTCTTTCTGTAACCAGAACACAATTCATTTCACATTTCGTGACGACAACGAAAGCACAGTTTTCCGCTCACCATGCCAACTACAATCCACAAGCAAGGGCCGTCAACTTGAATTTGTTTAACGTAGGTCGATTAATGGAATTATTATAACGATCGAATATCAAAATACCACTTTTCAACACCAGGGGCGTAGCGCTGTGTAACGTGAGACTATAGTCAAGTTGACCCGCATGACTATAGCTGTTTATTTGTTGGGGTTTTACGTCCTTGCAACATATATGGTTATATCAGAACGGGTGCCGACTTGTGACAGTGTGCACTCATGGCAACTTCATAGTGCTGCCCTACTGAGAGACCAGGCCACTGGCACATGACCTGATTTCCCACTAAGTCATTGGTTTGACTCAACAAGATTTGAACTCCCAACCTTCCGCACTGGAAGCCTTCGCTCTACCGATTCGGCCATCCTTGTGATGCCGAGCACCAGGCTAGATAGCGACAAGTATCAATATTTGTTTAATATGTCATTGGTTTGACTCAACAAGGATTTGAACTCCCAACCTTCCGCACAGGAAACCTTCGCTCTACCGATTCGGCCAATGCGTCCGGTGGCATGGCTATAACGATGAGACGCAAATTAATATCTAATTGACCAACTGCCAACCCAGCCAAAGTAAACTGTCTATTTTACTTTAAAATAGTTTTGTGCAGAAAGAAGTCTACATAATAGAATACTCATCAAAGGACGATGTGGGAAAACATCTAATTGAGTATTTTCTGACGGTGCCATTTTTAGTATGCCAATGAAGCGAAAATTATGTTAATGAATCTGATTATAAGTGTTTGAAATGGGGGGAAATTATTGTCTGTTAATCGACCTCCGTTAAACAAATTCAAGTTGACGGCCCTTGCGTGTTGATTGTAGTTGGCATGGTGAGCGGAAAACTATGCTTTTGTTGTCGTCACGATATGTGAAATCAAGCGCTATCCCATCTCAAGGAACATGTAGTGCCAGCTTCTGAATTCATTTATAGATGCCACAATGAAGTGTGTTCAATGGGATCAAGGCTCCAGAGCTGTGTGTAGAAAGAGGGGCGCCTATTAACAAAAGGGGCACTGGTAATAGGGTGTTGGTGTGGGTAATGGGGTAGTACTGGTGTGGGTAATGGGGTGGTAGGGTGTGGGTAATGGGGTGGTACTGATGTGGGTAATGGGGTGTTGATGTGGGTAATGCGGTAGTAATGGGGTGGGTAATGGGGTGGTGGTGTGGGTAATGGGGTGGTGGTGTGGGTAATGGGGTAGTACTGATGTGGGTGGTGTGGTGGGTAATGGGGTAGTACTGGTGTGGGTAATGGGGTGGTGGTGTGGGCAATGGGGTAGTACTGGTGTGGGTAATGGGGTGGTGGTGTGGGTAATGGGGGGGTGGTAATGGGGTAGTACTGGTGTGGGTAATGGGGTAGTACTGGTGTGGGTAATGGGGTAGTACTGGTGTGGGTAATGGGGGAGTACTGTTTTGGGTAATGGGGTAATACTGGTGTGGGTAATGGGCTAGTACTGGTGTGCGTAATGGGGTGTTGATGTGGGTAATGCGGTAGTAATGGTGTGGGTAATGGGCTGGCGGTGTGGGTAATGGGGTGGTGGTGTGGGTAATGGAGTAGTACTGGTGTGGGTAATGGGGTAGTACTGGTGTGGGTAATGGGGTAGTACTGGTGTGGATAATGGGGTAATACTGGTGTGGGTAATGGGCTAGTACTGGTGTGGGTAATGGGGTGTAGATGTGGGTAATGCGGTAGTAATGGTGTGGGTAATGGGCTGGCGGTGTGGGTAATGGGGTGGTGGTGTGGGTAATGGGGTAGTACTGGTGTGGGTAATGGGGTGTTGATGTGGGTAATGGGGTAGTACTGGTGTGGATAATTGGGTGGTGGTGTGGGTAATGGGGTAGTACTGTGTGGGTATGGGGTAGTACTGGTGTGGTAAGGGGTATATGGTGGTTGGGGAGTACTGGTGTGGGTAATGGGGTAGTACTGGTGTGGGTAATGGGTTAGTACTGGTGTGGGTAATGGGGTAGTACTGGTGTTGGTAATGGGGTAGTACTGGTGTGGGTAATGGGGTGGTGGTGTGGGTAATGGGGTAGTACAGGTGTGTATAATGGGGTGGTGGTGTGGTTAATGGGGTAGTACTCGAGTGGGTAATGGGGTGGTGGTGTGGGTAATGGGGTAGTACTGGTGTGGTTAATGGGGTGGTGGTGTGGGTAATGGGGTAGGACTGGTGTGGGTAATGGGGTAGTTCTGGGTGTGGGTAACGGGGTGGTTTGTGTGGGTAATGGGGTAGTACTGGTCTGGGTAATGGGGTAGTACTGGTGTGGGTAATGGGGTAGTACGGGTGTGGGTAATGGGGTGTTGATGTGGGTAATGGGGTAGTACTGGTGTGGGTAATGGGGTGGTGGTGTGGGTAATGGGGAGTTGGTGTGGGTAATGGGGTAGTACTGGTGTGGGTAATGGGGAGTTGGTGTGGGTAATGGGGTAGTACTGGTGTGGGTAATGGGGTAGTACTGGTGTGGGTAATGGGTAGTACTGGTGTGGGTAATGGGGTAGTACTGGTGTGGGTAATGGGTAGTACTGGTGTGGGTAATGGGGTAGTACTGGTGTGGGTAATGGGGTGGTGGTGTGGGTAATGGGGTAGTACTGGTGTGGGTAATGGAGGTGGTTTGTTTGTTTATTTATTTGTTTAATGACAGTTTGCGTCCTAGCAACATTATGGCTATACGAAAGCTGGTCCCGAATTCTGAAGACGGTGGTTTTATAGTGTTGCCACAGTGGGACATCATGGCGCCGGCATCATAATCCAATATCTCCCTCAGTCACATTATAAATAAATGCATAACAGTAATCCTACCACGTTTGTCAATGTGATTGACAAGACTGACAGAATAGTACGACTAGCTTTTCAGCAATCAATCAATCAATCAAATTTGCTCATCATGAAGTGTAAAGCAAATTTAAAATATAAGTCTATAGTGAAGGATTGTGCTGGGTGGTAGCACCGACCCGAACTTCCGGTCTGAAAGGTGAAGCTGCGACCCGGCGTGCTGGATGGCAGCTTCAGTCCTTCCTGAAGAACCAGCGGAACTTGGATTACCCGTATAGACTACATCACGGTTCCGACTGCGCATGCGCTGAAAACGGCGTTGGGAGCAAAGCAAAGGCGTAATGCCATTAAGTTTACCGATATCCGTAGGGCAAAACTGGCATTTTATTCAAAATAAATAGAAATACATAACAATTTGGCATAAACATGTATGCACACATGCAATATAATGATCTGGGGCCGTATGCACCAATCAGTGATAGGCTTAGCCGGAGTTAAGGCGCTAGCCCCGGTTAGCTACCTCAGGGTAGCGGCGGGTTGGAGAAATGTGTGAATCGGTATGCACCAATGTACTAGCCGGGGCAGATAGCTAACCGTGAGTATATTTATAGATTTGGGAATTCCCTCCAGTCGACGATATGAATAACGCCGCCAATGCAGCGGCGGCGTTAATATTGGTTCGAATTTAGGGTTAATTTGATTAAATTTCACTTATGGCGTATGTAATTCTGTTAAATATGACATCATTTAATAGATTTGGGCCTAATATATTCCAGCCGATACGGCGGCGATGGCGGCGGCCATGTTTAGTTGACGTTGGACAGTATGGATATCGACGTCGCTGCGGCGGCAGCGATTTGTTTACTTTACATTCGTCGATTCGAAAATTTTAATATCGCCGCTGATGCGGCGGCAGCGTTAATATCGCTTCGCATTTAGGGTTAATTTGATGAAATTTCACTTATTGCGTATGTAATTCTGTTAAATATGATAGTATTTAATAGATTGAGACCCATACACGCACACTAACTGCCCTGGCTAGCAGTTAAACGTGATTTGAAACTGGGGTAGCTTAGCCGAGGCTACGGTCGGCGGTTAGCGCTGGGACCGATTTCTCACATTTAGCCGTGTGGAGCTAGCCAAACCGCGGTTAAGGCCCTAACTCCGATTGGTGCATATGGCCCCCGATGAATATAGCTAAGACAAAACTAGCCATAGTTAAACATTTTGAGCTAAGAAATATACAATTTCAGTCACTCTACAGGCTGATGTTTACATCACCATGGATTAGCCAGAAGTAATTCTTGTTCTAAATATTAAAATGTCAAATGTGTCAACAAAAAATATCTGATTAACCCTACTCATTTTCTATTTCTACATATGTCATTAACCATAGGATATAAATAAAAACATGAATAAAATAAGTAAAACTGACTCTGGCTATGGCTCTAACAGTAGTCTGGGTGCCTAGATTTGTCTAAATCTAAATGCACATGGCATAAGATGTGCTGATTATATTGATGTAAATGCAATTCTGGATAAAAGATTAATATCTTCATTTATTATATATATATTTTTAGTTGGTATTCTATGTTTCAAAGAAGAGCTGAGATGAGCTGAAACTAGCACATTTCATAGCTGCACCCATGTGCTTCTCGCGAGTATATTTTGCTCTGACGCATCCCACAATGCACCGCCCAGCTGGAACCGGAAGGGGTGCGCTTTTGAATGTGTGTGTCTGGGAGGCGGGGGGGGGGGGGAGTAGGTGTGTACATTTGTCCTGTGTGGGGGGGGATCGAGGAGAAGTTTCTCTTCTAATTAGATTTGTTTTTTTGTTGGAGTTTTACGTGCTGGCAACATCTAAGGTCATATCAGGACGGGTGCCGACTTGTGATAGTGTGCACTCAGAGTAGCTTGGCTGCCGGGACCAGGACCCGATATCCCACACAGTCACATTATCCTGATACTCTGCTAACCAGTCTCTTTGTCCTATGCTATTAATGCCGAGTTCCAAGCTAGGAAGCGACAAGTCTCAATTCTCAATTTTATAAGTCATTGATTTGACTTGACCTGGAATCGAACTCCGATCTCCCGCACGGGAAGCCTGCGCTCTACCGATCCGACCCCCGCGTTCTGTCTTTGTAATTAGATGAAGCTATGAGGCGGGTTGCACCGTTGTGATTGGCTGTCGCAGGTTGATTCATTTTGCCGCCCATCACCAAGCATGATGGCGCCTTTATCAACTTGAGCAGGGGGGACTGAGTCAGGGTCTGCAATGCACATCGTCCCCAGAACCCATTAGTCACTGAGCACAGTTTGTCATTGTTTGTTTGTTCTTGTTTTACGCCATAGCAACAGCTAAGGTAATTGCCGCTAAAGAAATGCTGCTAGCTATCAGAGGAATGCATAGCGAATAATATTGTCCCACTGAAATTGATTTGTTGTTGTTGTTGTTGTTGAAGATTTATACTGCCTATCATGGATAAGCCTGAATAGGCTTGTTTTCACCATTAGACAGTTTGTTGATAGAAAGCCCGAGCCTACACTTTTACCGACCCAAGGGATTTTTAACCTCCCACACCACATAGACATGGTATGAGAGCAACTGGCCTTTGATGACACTGTAAGTTATACACAGCGGTGGAAATCCAAATTGGCAGAGCTGGGGGCATGGGGAATCGAACCACCGGCCTTCAGATTAGGAGTCTGACCTAGAAAAAAGTCAGACACTCTAACCACTCCACCACAGAGAGTTGGTAGATCATGGGGTCATGGTGACAGGATAATGTGACTGAGTGGGATATCAGGTCATGGTGCTGGCGGCCTGGTCTTCCAGTGGGGCAGCACTATAAAGTCGCCATGAATGCGCACTGTCACAAGTCGGTACCCGTCCTGAGATGACCTTAGATGTTGCTAGGACGTAAAACCAGCCTTCGAACAGACGGGGCTGCCCGCTATCGAAGATCTTCTGATCAAAAAGAATCTCCGGTGGACTAGACACCTCATGAGGATGTCATCAGACAGGCTACCAAAGCAATTCTTAACTGTCTTCTGGTTACAGAAAGACAGGGGGCCCTCGTCTCTGGTTCAAGGATACCATCAAGAGAAACCTGAAGCTGAGAGACATTACGACCGACTCATGGACGTCACTCTCACAGCAGAGAGCTAAATGGAGAGCGGCAGTCAAGTAATGAAAGCAGTCTTTATCGCATCGCGACCGACAGCATGATGATGATGATGATGATCCCTACACATCTATCCCTACACATCTATTCCTATGCGCCATGATCTCCCTTTACCACACGCCCTCGCCGTGAATGTGGCCTTTACTGCCGACACGGCTTAAAACCATCAATAATCAATCAATCAAACTCACTCGCCCTATATCTCCCTATTCCGAACCTTGCATTCTCTTTCGTATTTCTCTGCTATTCTTTCCCTTCCATATCCCAGTTGACTATATGATCTCCTCCCCTCCCACTTCCTCTTCTTATATTACTATTTCCTATTTTCCAATGTTCCTCTAATTTCTCGTGTTTTTAGTATCTTTTTGTATCTGTACATGCATTGGTTAGTTAAGGGAAATTTCAATGATGGAAGTTGGTCATTCGTATTCCACCGCCCATTGTCCTATCCAAGTAATGCCGAGCATCAGACTAGGTAATGACAAGTATCAATTTTCAAGTCATTGATTTTACTCAGCCAGTGTTTCAACGCTGGGATTAGAATCCCATGACCCACCATACGCGAAGCGGGTACTTAAAGTTGCAGAGTCCGATGGTTTTGAGTTTCTGAAATTTTCTGCGATAAATACATTAGGTTGATCATTATTGTGTACCTTACTTTAGCTTGAAGTAACTTTTATTTTAAGTGGCTAACTTTTGAGATATTTGAAGTGGAACCATGCAAAATTAATTTTGGCAATTCAAAACTTTTGGCTTTTCAAAACTCTGGCCCCATAGGCTTCTGCAGTAACAGGTTATATTCAATTGCCTCAGTATTCCCTTCTATGCGGTGACAAATGTTTAATAAGTGCACCAGTATCTAAGTTAAATATGTAGAATCAAATTTAGATAATTGTTTAGGTTTTGAAAATTTGATATTTTCATCGGACTATGCAGCTTTAACTCATTCAATCTTCCTGTCTAGTTAATTGAACGTTCAGGTTTACAAAAAGAAAAAAAAGTTCAGATACAGGTTGGGAATACACTCTCAAGCTCTCCCTAGAAGTGGTGAATATTAAATTTCCAGCTCTCCCTAGAAATGGAGGAAATTCAATTTCCAGCTCTCCCTAGAGGTGGAGGGATGCACTCTCCAGCTCTCCCTGGAAATGAGGGAAATTCACACGCCAGCTCTCCCTAAAGGTGGAGGAAATACACTCTCCAACTCTCCCTGAAGGTGGAGGAAATACACTCTCCAGCTCTCCCTAAAGGTGGAGGAAATACACCCTCAAGCTCTCCCTAAAGGTGGAGGAAATACACTCTCCAGCTCTCCCTAAAGGTGGGGAAAATACACTCTCCAGCTCTCCCTAAAGGTGGAGGAAATACACTCTCCGGCTCTCCCTAAAGGTGGGGAAAATACACTCTCCAGCTCTCCCTAAAGGTGGAGGAAATACACTGTCCAGCTCTCCCAAGAGGTTGTGGAAATTCACTCACCAGCTCTCCCTAGAGATGGGGGAACTACACTCTCTAGCTCTCCCTAGTATATAGACAATGAAATGTCATTTACAGTATTAAAGGTAATATACTTTCTACTTTCAATTTTAAAATTGATTAATTTGATTGTATTAGCGATGTATATGTGTTATTTTTAATTGGGGAAAGTGTCTCAAAAGTATTGTACTTATGGTTTCTCCTTTTTCATGCGAAACATTACATAAATGATACATGATACATAAATATCAGCTGGTATGTACAATGATCATGTGGAAATAAATAAATATTAATTGTAATCTTAGAATCCCAGAGGTGTGAAGATACACTCTCCGGCTCTCCCTTGAGTCTAGAGCTGGGAGAAATGCACTGTCCAGCTCAGATGGCGTCAGAGTTTTGATGTGCATACCAAAATTAATTCTACATGTTTTCTCTTCAAGTATCTCAAAAGTTGCCCTTTTATTTATTTTTTAATTACTTCAAACTAAAGTAAGGTAGATTAGAATGATCAAAACTAATGAATTTATCTTTAAAAATTACAGAAACTCAAAATCATCGGACTATGCAACTTTAACCTCCTGTCTGAAAATTAACATTTTCATCACACACACATCCACTCACACTATGACCTGTTTCTTTCTATTTAGACCCAATCCTTGTTCCAACTATTCTCTTTTACTTTCTTATGTCGGTGTTCTACCTGTTGTCTCCATTTTTTCGCATCCTTCTTCTAGAAGATTTATACTGCCTATCAGTATCATGGATAAGTCTGAATAGACTTGTTTTCACCATTAGACAGTTTGTCGATAGAAAGCCCGAGCCTACACTTTTACCGACCCAAGGGATGTTTAACCTCCCACACCACATAGACATGGTATGAGAGCAACTGGCCTTTGATGACGCTGTAAGTTATACACAGCGGTGGAAATCCAAATTGGCAGAGGTGAGGGCACAGGGAATCGAACCACCAACCTTCAGATTAAGAGTCTGACCTAGAAAAAAGTCAGACACTCTAACTACTCCGCCACAGAGAACACATCCATAATCGTATTGAGGCCAGAAATTCACACTTCGTCACGAGATCATTAAATGTTTATTATCCTTTAAAGAGATCATTACAAGTATCCGGCACGGTAACACGTCAGAAGAGTAACTAGAATGTAAAAACGTGTTAGTTTTATTGTGCTTATCTTACAGAATATCACAATGTGTTGGTTTTTGGTAGATTTCTTTTTATCTAGGATGTTTCCAATTATGAAACCTGCTTGAAATTATTAACAATAGTTGCAGTTTTGAGAATTAGGATTTTCTAATCAGGGAAGTTTGTTGGCGAAAAGTAAAATGAGGCATGCGCAATTATTCATTCGATTGTTTCTGCTTAAAGGAGAAAGGGTTCCTTATGCTAATTGCTCGCGATGAGAGGCACTCCCCCCCCCCCCCACATCATCACACACACACCCTCCCGCTTTTATGCACAAAACTCCCTGCTAACGACATAAAAGTTGATTAGACAACTTCCGAAAATGTCCCGATATGATTAATTCTTTCTTTGATTTGTTCCGCATAAGATTGCTTCCAGCTTCACAGTCACCTTGTTTCTATTTAATACAGAGGTCAATTTTCAAAGAATCTTAAAAAGGCAGACAGTTAGTTGGCTTCATTAGACTTAGAGCGAGTTCAGCATTTTTAGGGGGCGGGACGAAGGAAGTTGAGTGATCTAACTAAATTCTTAAATAATAATAATAATAATAAAAATAATAATAAAAATAGTACTGGTGGTGGTGGTGATGATGGTGGTGATGATGGTGGTGGTGGTGATGGTGATGATGATGGTGGTGGTGGATGATGATGATGATGATGATGATGATGATGATGGCGATGATGATGGCGATGATGACGACGGTCGGTAGAGCACAGGCCTCCGGTGCGGAAAGTTGGGAGTTCAATTCCTGGTAAATTTAAACCAATGACTTACAAAATTGATACTTGTCGCTTCCTAGCCAGGCACTCGGCATTATTAGGGCAGGGAAAGGACTAGTTTGCTCAGTGTCAGGATAATGTGACTGAGTGGAATATCAGGTCATGGTGCTGGTGGCCTGGTCTCCCAGTGGGGCTGCACTATAAAGTTCCCATGAGTGCGCACTGTCACAAGTCGGTACCGCTCCTGATATGACCTTAGACGTTGCAAGGACGTAAAACTCCAACAACTAACTAACTAGGCTTTACTTGGCAGAATTAAAAGTAGCTCCCGTCAAACAGTATGATAATATTAGGAAGAACCTCGTTTAGCACTGAAAACGGCGTACAGAAGCGTTTGTGGTGTAATAAACAACTGAACACAGTTTAGGTTTTGTATTTGCATTGTGGTACCTAAAGCCCCAGTCTCACCGCTTGCGACCATTGTGGACCAAAGAGCCCACATTCACAGGTGAAATCCTTGCGACCAAAGCAATAGTCCGCGACCTCCTTGCGACCATTTTGTTCACAAGGATGTTTTTATTGCAGTAGCTGCAACCTCCTTGCGACCATTATGGTCGCAAGGAGGTCGGCGACCACTGCAGACCATTTTGCGACCATTTTGCGACCACTTGCGACCTCTATTTTTTCGTTCAATTTGTTTAATTCCAGTTGAATATGAATAATATCTTTTTTTTTCCTCCACATTTCTGGTCTTCCGGCCTTATCGATTATGATACATAATAACTATTTATGGATGAGATGAGGAGATGGCATGAACAATATAGACAATAGGAGATCGAAATCAGACATTACAAATATTATGTGGATCTTATGTTGTACATGTCCTTTGCAACCAGCCTTCTTTTGTGGTCGCAAAGCGGTCGCAAGCAGTAGTGTGACTGGGGTATAACTGATACGGAGTGTACACGCATAGTGGCATAATGGTTGCAGCACACGCCTAGTCTATAGCGAGCATCTTCCATGGCTTAGACTGTTGTTGTTGGTTTCTATTTCTTTGTTTATTCACTCATTTATTTATTTATTTATTTTTGCACAAGGTTTGATGACGAGGGCGGGTGTAGATAAAAGATTCACCTCGGACTTACAGTAGGGGTGAAAACCATCCCACCACCCATACACCACCCACACTTCTTACGCTGACTAATCACCTGTTGACTTTGAGCACCAAGCATCATTCACCGCTGACTAGTCGAGTCAAACCAATTACTTAAAAATTGATACTTGTCCCTTCCTAGCCTGGTGCTCGGCATTATTAGGATAGGACAAGGACTGGTTGGCTCAGTGTCAGGATAATGTGGCTGAGTGGCGACTTTATAGTGCTGCCCCACTGGGAAATCAGGCGACCAGCACCATAATCTGATATCCCAATCAGTCACAGGATCCTGACACTAAGCCAACCAGTCCTTTCCCTAACCTAATAATGCCGAACGCCTGGCTAGGAAGCGACAATTATACATTTTTAAGACATTTGTTTGACTCGACCACAGTTCGAACCTGTGAGTTTGAATAGTGTGATCTACAAAATCGGGAGACGGACGCTCAACTCATTTGGCCATCCCGTCTGGTCCGGTGGAAATATATGTGCCTATTCATAGACATATCATGTAGCAATTTTGTCTAAAGTTCCTATTTAAATTAGCCTAGAGAGCCATTTTTAATGCCTAAAGAATAAGGCAAATGAAATATTCATAGGAAACAACATTCCCACCCATACAATGATACTACACTTGCGAACATATTATGAAATCTGGTCGAAGTGAAGACCTTTGTCTGTGTAGTAGTGCAGAACTTGATGTGTGTCATGGCGGATGATTCACGTCATTTTGTTCCTCTGCCGAGAAGCCCATATTAGCTGCGCCATTACAACAGTGGAGGAAGCCAGAGAAAACACGACTGACGCACTCCTACTGAGTGATTAATTGACTCTTACCGGGTAAATCAATGGTAAATATGAGGGACATCTGAGAATAACTGGTAGTGATGTGTTTGGTGCATTTACCAGCAAGCAACAATTTGTACCAAAGACCCTATAATACTAAGACGGCTCACTCAGCCTGTACTGTGTAATCAAAATGATCAAACCCACCACTTGGTTCGCTGGCTGTTCTCTTGGTTAAACAGATGCTATATTATATGTATAAATGTATATATGGAGAGATAGGGAGTGAGCCGTCTTAGTATTATAGGGTCTTTGTTTGTACCCAGGCCCATTGGTTGTATTGATTTGTGCCAACACGATAAGCAGGTAAGTGTTCTTGTCATCTTATTTCATTGTTTTCCAAACCACATTTGCTCCTATCTTCATCTGCTTCCCCCCTCCTATCTTTCTTCCATTGCATTAACATTTACTAACCAGATCACCGAGCGTGGTGGCCTAATCGGTAGAGTGCGGGCCTCGCATGCGGAAAGTCCGGAGTTCGGATCCCGGTCGAATCAAACCAATGACTTTAAAATTGATACTTGTCGCTTCCTAGCCTGGTGCTTGGCATTAATACGATAGTGCAAGGACTGGTTGGCTCAGTGTCATGATAATGTCACTGAGTGGGATATTGGGTCATGGTACCAGCAACGTGATTTCCCATTGAGGCAGCACTATGAAGTCACCATGAGTGCGCACTGTCACAAGTCGATACCCGTCCTGATATGACCTTAGATGTTGCCAGGACATAAAACTCCAACAAACAACAAAGCAACCCAGATCCTCGCTACTTAGCCTCCTACTCACAGAGACTCCTCTGGATATCTACTCTTCCCCTTTTCTCCTCACGTGGCCGCCTCTTCACAGAGCCTCGTTCTCAATTAACCATCTCCTTTATCTCATCCTCACATAAAGCTAGGATTCCTTACACGCGGAATGTGGCATGCAAATGTGGCATGTGGCATGCGAACAGGTTGATTCCTTTCACTCACACCCACACCCACACCCATACCCACACATAGAGTCAGGTTTCTCACAACTGTTTTCTATGGCAAATGCAGCAGGATTCGCATTCGCATGCTGCACCGATGGCTACATGGACCGATTCAGTTGCCACATTCGCATTCGCATTCGCATTCGCATTCGCATTCAGAGGGATGGAATCACCCCCATTCACTTAGATGCTTTTTGATTTGCCGCATACCATGTATGTGTAAGGAATGTAGCCTTAAGACGGAACGCAGTGGCCAAATCGGTAAGAGCGCTGGCTTCCCATGCAAAAGGTTGGGTATTTGAATCCTGGCTAAATCCAACCAATAACTTACTAAATTGATACGTATCACTACCTAGCCTGGCGCTCACCATTAATAGGATAGGGCACGGACTGGTTAGGTCAGTATCAGGATAATATATGACTGAATGGTACATTGGATCATGGTGCTAGCAGCCTGGTCTCCCAGCAGGACAGCACTATAAAGTTGCCATAAATGTGAACTGTCACAAATTGGTACCCGTCCTGATATGACATTAGATGTTGCTAAGACTAAAAAAAGATAACAAACCCAACAAACTATCCTCATATGACACCCTAAGCACATATCACTTTCATATGGCTTCCTTGTCACATAGCAACGTCTCTTCACAGAGTCTCTTTCTCAAATAACCATGTCCTTTGTCTTATTCTCTCATAACATCTTCATTGCCTCCTCCTCACATATGACCCCCTACTTCCATACTCACTTAGACGTCTTCCTCACAAAGCCTTATTCTCCTTCTCAGATAAGTCAACCTCTTCTTCCTCACTGAGCCTCTTGCTCACATTTGTTTGCTTACATTCATGTAGTCTCCAGCTCACTTAGCCTTCCCCTAATAGATCCGGTTTCTCCCATCACCCCCTCATAGAGCTGCACCACGGGCCTAGTGTAATAGCCATCTAGTACAAACCTCCTCCTCACACCACCCCCTCCTCACATAGCTTCCTTACAAGCCTAGTGCCATGGCCTTCTAGGACAAACCTCGTCACACCACCACCTCCTCACATAGCTTCCTCACAAGCCTAGTGTCATGGCATTCTGGTACAACCCTCCTCTTCACACCACCTCCTCCTCAATAGCTTCCTCACAAGGCTAGTGTCATGGCCTTCTAGTACAAACCTCCTCAGACCACCACCTCCTCAACTAGCTTCCTCAGAAGCCTACTTCCACGCAATCTCCTCGCTCAAACTTCCTCACATAGCTCCCTCACACGCCTGTTCCCATAACCTTCTCTTAACACAAACCTCCTCATCACACCACCTCCTCCTCACACCACCTACTCCTCACACCACCACCTTCTCACATAGCTCGCTCACACGCCTACTCCCACAACCTTCTCTTCACACAAACCTCCTCTTCAGACCACCTCCTCCTCACACCACCACCTTCTGACATAGCTCCCTCACACGCCTACTCCCACAACCTTCTCTTAACACAAACCTCCTCCTCACACCACCTCCTCCTCACATCACCTCCTCCTCACACCACCACCTTCTCACATAGCTCTTTCACACGCCTACTCCCACAACTTTCTCTTAACACAAACCTCCTCCTCACACCACCTCCTCCTCACGCCACCACCTTCTCACATAGCTCGCTCACACGCCTACTCCCACAACCTTCTCTTAACACAAACCTCCTCTTCAGACCACCTCCTCCTCACATCACCACTTTCTCACATAGCTCTTTCACACGCCTACTCCCACAACCTTCTCTTAACACAAACCTCCTCCTCACACCACCTCCTCCTCACGCCACCTCCTCCTCACACCACCACCTTCTCACATAGCTCGCTCACATGCCTACTCCAACAACCTTCTCTTAACACAAACCTCCTCCTCACACCACCTCCTCCTCACACCACCACCTTCTCACATAGCTCGCTCACACGCCTACTCCAACAACCTTCTCTTAACACAAACCTCCTCCTCACACCATCTCCTCCTCACACCATCACCTCTCATTACTTTCGCTGGCCATCGATTCTTTCACCAATCGCCCCATTCTCCAATTACCTCCCCATATTCTTGCCGCCGCCCCTTCATTGCCGACACTCTGCCATTGTCCTTTCTCACATCTCTTTTACACCCACACACCCTCCTATTGCCTATCCGCTACCAGCATGCAGTGCGCCCTTTCACTAATGTAAACACAGCCCGGGAATGGCAGTTCTTGTCGACCTCCCAGAATGTAGTGCAATGGGGTAACGACCGATTACTTCCGGTTGCGCGCGCTGACCACACTATCCCATACTCTCCGCCCGCAGATGCCCACTGGCCACTCTCCAAGCATAGATAACCACTAACCACCGACATCCAATTGCGAGTCGGAGGGTGAGCATGATAGATAGCTCCACATGGTTGCCGAAATGGGGAGCCAAGTAGCTTTTAATCTTACTTTTATTTGTTCATTGATCTATTATTATTACTATTATTCTCGTTGCTGGAACCGCTGGACCCATCTTTACCCGTCCCTTCCTCGGAAACCCTTGCTGCTGTCTGCTGGATACAAGTGCTGTGCTACCGCCGGACCGGAGTGATTCTGGACGGCCCTAACGACTCGTCGTTTAATCATTGTAAAGTCATCCGCCAGCTTCTACAACCGTCCCACCAGAAGATTATTCTTCAACCAAAGATTGGGCCGATTTATCAGAGCCTCTCTATAATGCTGCAGTTCTGCAGCCGGTAACCGCTGTAAGGTTGCAAACACCCCTGAAGTCAAGTCAATACTATTATTATTTTCTAATTATATTTTATCAATGAATACAGTTATTTTGTGGGTTTTTTTAATTGGAGATCTAGTCTTCTGGCCATAATAGGTTAGCCATTATATATATAAGATAATCTAAGATACAGAGATAAGTTTGCTACAAATGAAGAAAAAAGTGTTGTCACTGTGCAAAAATTGTGGAATAACAGGGTGTACATTTTACATCTTCAATGTCATGAGTGGTGTAAATCAAATTTATCTATACCAAAGGCAAATGTGAAGTTAATAAACTTAAGTGGGATGTTTGGGAGAAACAAATAATGATGATTAAAATAAACTGTATGATTTCATTTTTATTGTATTTCAGGTAAACTTGTTAGGTGAATTTATTCAAGGTGGAACCTGACTTTATTATTATATTAATGTTTTTTAATAAATTAATTTTCTAACCAGCCATAGTTTAATTAATTTAATCGATAAATATTATATCAATACATTTCTATGTATCACCTAATACTAGTAATAGTGAAACAGAGATATACAACTGGTGCATTTGTGCTCATCAACTAATCAGGGCAGTCAGCTACTCAGCTGAAGTTAGACAAGAAGTGGATGAGTATAAATATATATATAATGTATAATGTAGTATGCCAGTATAAATTCTCGGAGGGGAATAAACATTTCTGAATTCCTTCTGACCGACGCATTGGTGGAGTGCCCCCCCCCCCTCCACCACCCCACCCCACCCCACCCCACGCTAATGAGCAATGTTTTGTAGCCGGATGTCTTCGCACCCCCCACCCTCATGCGTCCCACACTCAGTTCTCGGATGAGTCAAACCAATGACTTTACGATGGATACTTGTCACATCCTAGCCTGGCTCTCGGCATTAATAGGATAGGGCAAGGACTGGTTAGCTCAGTGTCAGGATAATGTGACTGAGTGGGATATCGGGTCATGATGCCCTGAATTCCCAGTGGGGCAGCACTATAAAGTTGTCGTGATTGTGCAGTCGTCCTGATATGACCATAGATGTTGCCAGGACGTAAACCTCCAACAACCAACCACTCAGTATATCATCTATATATCCTCCCCTCCCAGCTGTGTCAGTTGAGACGGGTTTATCCATTGAAGGGCGCAAATAAACACTTGCTTCGTCTACATTTACTTTGTGCGTCAGTTTAAATCTATTAATGCTGCTGGTTGCTGGACCCCGTTGCATTCCATTTTGTCACTTGGCGCCCCATGGAGGAGGTTGGCCTTGGGGAGGTAGTTGCGCCGCCTTACTTGTGGACCACAAGGTCAGCACCACCAGCACCACTACCACCCCCCCCCCCACCCCCACTCCACACACACACACGGGACATTGCCTTCCGCGTTCACTGTATACTTAAACTATTGTGCCGGTGTCGCAGTTTCCTCCCTCCGCCAGTTTCCGCCCTCCGCATCGCTTCTGCGCATGCGTCAAAATCGGACAGCATCGTCACTAACCTTATAAATTTAATATAATGTTTTTGGTAAAGATGTTTTCTAGATGTGTACCAAGCGACTTGTTTCTAGGTGGTGTGGTTTTAGAGATATTTCACTTTTCCTGGATTTTCTGTATGAAGATTGCTCACCACCATTGACAATGCCTTGAGTTTGACGGTACGCGCAGTGCAAAACATTAGTTTTTTTCAAAATTAATAGAAATCAAGAACCCTAGCCATATACATTTAATATAATGTTTTTGGTAAAGATGTTTTCTATATGTGTACCAAGCGATTTGTTAATAGGTGGTGTGGTTTTAGAGATATTTCACTTGTTCTGTATTTTCTGTATGAAAATTACTCACGACCATTGACAATGCCTTGAGTTTGAGTCTAGGTACAGGGCTGAGCACGGGTCACGGCTGAGCACGCCACACCGGTGTCACAGTTTCCTCCCTCCGCCAGTTTCCGCCCTCCGCATCACTTCTGCGCATGCGTCAAAATCGAACAGCATCATCACTAACCTTATAAATTTAATATAATGTTTTTGGTAAAGATGTTTTCTATATGTGTACCAAGCGATTTGTTTCTAGGTTTTGTGGTTTTAGAGATATTTCACTTTTTCTGTATTTTCTGTATGAAGATTGCTCACGACCATTGACAATGCCTTGAGTTTGACGGTACGCGCAGTGCAAAACATTAGTTTTATTCAAAATTAATAGAAATCAAGAACCCTAACCATATAAATTTAATATAATGTTTTTGGTAAAGATGTTTTCTATATGTGTACCAAGCGATTTGTTTCTGGGTGGTGTGGCTTTAGAGATATTTCACTTTTTCTGTATGAAGATTGCTCATGGCCATTGACAATGCATTTGAGTGTATGCATACCGCGGAAACTGGCGGACGGCAGAAACTACGACACCGGTACAAAAGTAATCTGGCTGCCGCAGTATATATTTAAGTGGTAGTATATATTTTATTGGCGTGATTATTACATTGTCTCCGCCTTGATATTGCCTTTATAGTGCGTCCTTTGATTCTGTTCAGCAGACGATGTTCACAAATGCTATTGCAAAAATACAGGGTTTCGATATCATATTAGGGGTCGTCCAACGTTGTCAGCAAAGCATATGATAGGGAGGGCGGCTAACAGTAAAGTACTTTTATCATTTAATAAAATGTTGATATTTTTCTGCGATTTTGGTGTTTTTTTTGTTTAGTAGATAAGTTGATTAAAGTTGCATGGGTCCAATGAAACATACTTACGGGGAAAATTCAAAAGCCATCGGACTATGCAACTTTAAGGAAAGTCATTTTCAATCGCAGACAATTGGACTTCTTCCTTCCACTGCTCCTTGCCTTATACTAGTGATGCTGGATGCCAGGCTAGGTAGCGACAAGTATCAGTTTAGATGGTATTGGTTTGACTTGACTAGGGTCTGAACCAAAGGGTTCGAATCCCACGACTTACCAAAATGAGAGGTGGCCACTCAACTCATTTGGCCACTCACCCATGCAGTCTGAGTCCAGTGGGGTCTGTAATAAAATGTTCTTGAAGATTTATACTGCCTATCATGGATAAGTCTGAATAGACTTGTTTTCACCATTAGACAGTTTGTCGATAGAAAGCCTGAGTCTACACTTTTACCGATCCAAGGGATTTTTAATCTCCCAAACCACATAGACATGGTATGAGAGCAACTGGCCTTTGATGTCGCAGGAAGTTATACACAGAGGTGGAAATCCAAATTGTCGGAGATGGGGGGGGGGGGGGCATGGGGAATCGAACCACTGACCTTCAGATTAGGAGTCCGACCTGGAAAAAAGTCAGACACTCTAACCACTCCGCCACAGAGAACACCAAATGTTGATGTGTACTACTTTATAGGGGAGGCTTGCTCTGGAAAAGTAGTACACTTTGTACTACTTTGAATATGTTGAAAACGTTGGACGGTCCCTTACATCATTGAGAACATAATAGTGTGTGCAGGATAGGGCTGGGGGTGAAGTATTCCCACTTCCAGTGGAGTAAGGACACCATGTGCAAGTTTCAGTGCTTCCTCGGGGACAAGCGGACCATATCGCAGAATGTTGGTTTAAGTGTGTTGTCTAATGATGGGATTATAATTGAGATCATATCACATAGTTGAGATTATACGTGTTGTATATGTTACTATGTCAAAAGCATTGCAAATGGTGCGGTGCTGCCTGGTTAATTCTTTGAATTGGGTTTATTGGTTGTTGGAGTTTTACGTCCTTGCAACATCTATCTGTACAGATGGTCGGTTAGACTATAGAGGTTTTACTGTGTACATATATGTATGCATATATATATACATATATATGCATATATACACATATATACATATATACATACATATACATACATCTAAATGTACATATACATACATATACATACATACACATGTACATACAAAAGGACTATATGAAGTGGGGATTCAAATCATTCATAAGCTAGTAAATGACATCTACGAGACGAGATTTATACCATTGAATATGAATGAATCCATATTTGTACGACTCCCAAAGAAGCTAAAACCAACATTGTGTACTGAGTACAGAACACTAAGCCTGATGAGTCATATGTTGAAGATGATCCTGAAAATAATGTTACTGTGAAACAGACAGAAAATTGAAGAACAAATCAGTAACGTACAAAGTGGGTTTATATCTGGAAGAGGTACATGTGAAGGGATTTTCAATATGAGAATGATTTGTGAACGTTATTGTGAAGTGAACCAGGATGTTTATGCCTGCTTTATTGACTATGAGAAGTCCTTCGACCGAGTCAATCATGAAATGTTAATCAAATGTTTACAAGATATTGGTGTCAATGGTAAAGACATTAAATTAATTGTGAACTTATACTGGACACAACGTGCATTTATAAAAATGGAACAGGGCCTATCGGATGAAGTTATGATTAAACAAGGAGTTCGACAGGGGTGTGTATTGTCACCATGTCTATTTAACCTGTACACAGAGATGATTTTCAGACACATTGAAGATTGCAAGGGAGTGACAATAGGTGGCATGAACGTCAACAATCTTAGATATGCCGATGACAGTGTAATACTAGCAGACAGTGAGAAAAACCTACAAGATATAGGGAATAGAATCAATAAAGCTGGAATACTATTCAACATGAAGATGAATGCCAGGAAGACCAAAACAATGGTTATAAGTAAAAAGACAGATAAACCAAATATCAATATAACCATAGATGACACAAACATAGAACAAGTATCCGAATTCATATATCTCGGACAAAAGATTACAAATGATGGGAGATGTGAGGAAGAAATTAAAAGAAGGATAACAATAGCCTGAACAACATTCTCCAAAATGTACAGAGTGTTAACATCAAGTAAGATATTAATACAAACAAGGAAGCGTATTCTTCAGTGTTATGTGTGGTACACACATACATATATACATACATACATATACATACATATACGTATATATGTACATACATATACATACATACATATACATATATATACACATATACATACATATACACATATATACATACATATACATACAGTAAAACCTCTCTATACCGACCTCTCCACAGATGGACCACTCCCATATATCGATCGCTTTATTTAGGTCCCAACAATCCCATTGTATGGATATTCTAACTCTCTAAACCGACCACCTCCCTAACTGGACCACTTATAGTCGGTCCCATGGTCGGTCGATTTGGATAGGTTTTACTGTATATACATATTGAAGGATAAGTTTAGGGTAAATAGCCCCATTTCCGGATGTAACCTGCAGTCCCTCCCCTGGGTCCAGCTGGTCGTATCGCCGAAGAGATGGACTCGGCAGCGGCATACAGCCCGGTGTCGCGGTTTCAGTTCTCCGCCAGTTTCAGTTCTCCGCATCGCTTCTGCGCATGCATCAAAATCGAACAGCATTGTCTGCACATGTGTCAACATCGAGCCAGATTCAAACCGTCGCCAATCGCCGCAAATCGCTGCACTCATACTGTCACTATAGTGTCAGTGTCACAAACCTTATAAATTTAATATAATCTTTTCGCTAAACATGTTTTCTATATGTGTTCTAAGCGATTTGTTTCTAGGTGGTGTGGTTTTAGAGATATTTCACTGTTTCTGTATGAAGATTGCTCACGACCATTGACAATGCCTTGACGATGCTGTTCGATTTTGACGCATGCGCAGAAGCGATGCGGAGAACTGAAACTGGCGGAGAACTGAAACCGCGACACCGGACACCCCATTATAGTCGATGACCATCGAGAGTGTGCAGTGTGGTCTGATGGCACACACATCCCCAAGTCCTTTGTTACAGGGTTGTTTCTATCGAGGAACAGACATCCCCTTTGTTGAATGAGGGTAGCGCGGTGCAAAGTATCTGGGGAGAGTGCACGCATATCAGTTTTTATTTGCACAGTGAGACTCAGTATCTGTCCATTTGCAATATGAAATTCAATATGAAATAAGGCATTCAGTAAAAGTATAATGTATAAGAATTATATAAGTATAATTTCACGAAAGTTACTGGTGGTGGTTGTTATTTTACGTCCTAACAACATCTAGGGTGATATCAGGACGGGTACTGATAAGTACTTGTCGCTCTACCAGTTTCAAGTGTCATAAAAGGTGACTTTATGGGAGTTATAATGATCAACGTGCAAGAATAAAATATATATGGGAACCCTACTTTCGTATGTGTACATGTAGAACTTGTGTGTTATTGTTAATAGAAGCATGTGTGTGTTTTAATCAAATATTATGGATGGCTCCCGTAAAACATTGTTTATTAAAGCAACCATACAAAAGGATGGGTATGCAGGTATTTCAGGTATTGCAATACTTTAGGGAGTTTGACGCCCCTGCCCTGCAGAGTTCTAAACCACTGCCTTGTGGTACAGGTTCTTGACAGAACCGAAGGCTAAGGGAGCAAACCCTAAACAGAAAACCATGTCACTGTGGCAGCATTAAGGCCGGTTGATGTATGGAATTCCTCTCCCGACGAGCCACTGCAGGGACAAATAGTTTTGCGCCTGTCTGGACATGTTCTTGCCAGTGTGAAACCTCTATTTGCTCCCCAAGAGAGTGCCGCTGGTAACTTGCAAAAGCCAGCAGCACTTCAACACTTTTGCAGGCAGCTTTCATGAAATCTGACATTAAGACCGACTCATGGACATCACTCTCACAGCAGAGAGCTAAATGGAGAGCGGCAGTCAAGTAATGAAAGCAGTCTTTGTCGCATCGTGACCGACAGCATGATGATGATGACTGAATTCTGACAGTGCGCACTGATGATGACTTTATAGTCCTGCCCCACTGGGAGACCAGGCCACCAGCACCATATCCCACCCGGTCACATTATCCTAACACTGAGCCAGCCAGTCCCTGCTCTATCCTAATAATGCCACGTGTCTGGCTAGGAAGTGACAAGTATCAATTTTTAAGTCATTTGTTTGACTCGACCAGGGTTCGAACCCCACGATCTACCAAACCGGGAGACGGACTCTCAACTCATTCGGCCATTCCGTCTGGTCTGCGGAAGTTACTAATGACCATCTACTGTTTACGCCTGGTGCCCCCCCCCCCCCCAACCACCACTGCTTCGCACTCTCCGTGGTCCTGTATTCTAAAGGTTTTCTCCCTCCCTCACCACTAAAAAATGTGTTTATGCAAGAGGCAGTTAACCTCTGTCCAGAGATTACACTTGACTCAAGCCACGTCCTTGTCTTCTTATCCTTACAACTGTAACCCCAATGTATTCTAAAGGTTTTCTCCCTCCCTCAGCACTAAAAAATATGTTTATGCAAGAAGCAGTTAACCTCTTTCCAGATATTACACTGGACTCAAGCCACATCCTTGTCTTCTTATCCTTACAACTGTAACCCCAATTTATATACACATCTCTTTTGCATAGAGTTTCATTTGGATGACATTTGAGTTTAAATTTAGGTGACAATTATAGAATTATCTCACAAACTTCAGCTGACATTATCACTAGTCACGCGCTCATTAGGAAGGCGACACGGCGTATAAACATGACAGGTAATCCGCAAGGGGGGAGGGGGCGGGGTACTTTATCTACAAATACTCACCTAATTTTCTTCAGATTTACACAAAATAAATAACCACAAATCCCTCTTTGTTGTCTAAGTGATATTCGACTTCCTACTACATTGAGGTTTGTTTTGACAACCTGCATGAATGATGGTTTAAGAAACAATTCATATATGACTACATCCTGGCAACATTTAAGGTCATATCAGGACAGGTAGAGCTTGTTACAGTGCGCACTCATGGCAACTTTATAGTGTGGCACCACTGAGAAATCAGGCTGCCAGGGCCATGGCCTGATATCCCACCCAGTCACATTATCCTGACACTGAGCCAACCAGTCCTTGTCCTATCCTAATAATGCCGAGCACCAGGCTAGGAAGTGACAAGTATCAATTTTCAAGTCATTGGTTTGACTCGACCAGGGTTCGAACCGACAAACTCATGCGTTTGGATCCCCCGATCTCCCAAAACAGGAGACAGACGCTCAACTCATTCGGCCATCCCGGCACTAGTCACTGAGTTGCTGGTTTCCGGTCAACATGCATGGCGTAGTCTATAGGTCTCGGCACTAAAGTGGGCATTCACCTTCGGGAAGCAGCAGACAAATTAATTAAATCCCAAAACTGCATGGCTTTGACCAACACAAATAACTGCTGAAACAACGCTTTATAAGAACCGTGTCCTGTTGTTGTTCTTATTGTATTCACCTTTTTCTGATTCAGGCTGCTTCAAAACAAGATTACGGAATGAGCAAGGTTCAATTGCCATTGCATACAACTTACAAGTCCTTTTTAAAATATCAAATTCTTGTCAGATACGTCCATGTGTATGTATCTGACAGATACATACACATATGGTATTAAACAAGGACTCACATATTACAGACTGATACATGTTAACCTTAAGGGTCATTCAGACCATGATTGCTCGCTTGTCGGAAAAGGGAGGATGTAATGTATGTATGTACCGCTGGTCACTGGCGGGGGAACTACCCACCGTGCCGGTGTGGCGGTTTCAGCCGTGTCCCGTGCTCAGCCGTGTCCATTGCTTCTGCGCATGCGTCAGAATCTAATAAGCATGGCCGTAATCGATTAATACTACCCGGGCGACTCGGGTCATCCGAGTCGTCAGAATTTCAAATAGAACACGGCGAGTGGAGTCGACAAATACACGTGCCGTGTGCAAAAAAAACAAACTTAGATTAATGAAATGGAACTATAGCTAAACTAGGCCATCATAAAATACTTTAAATCCTATTTTGCTGTAGTTTTATCGGTTATTTAAAAAAAAAAAAAAATTGTCCATCCGAGCGCGAGAAGCGTATTCGATTATTCGACCCGAGTTTGTAGGATGTGCGCATGCGCCAATAAGTGGCTCGGGTGACCCGAGTTGATGCGAAATCCGCGCATGCGCAGAAGCAACGGGACACGGCTGAGCACGGGACACGGCTGAAGCCGCCACACCGGTACTAGCGCACGGACGCAAGGATATAAATAAATCACTTGGTACTAAGACGTCGTTGCGTACAGTCGATTTTCTACAGTTTGACTTGATCAGGGTTTGAACCCGTGGGTTCGAATCTATGTAAGCTGTGATGCAATGATATAATAGTTAATTGCATTATACATGTGCATCCACGCATAACAGCGTTGTGGTATTGATGTATTCAAAACTTGAAGGCGTTTTTAATTTGATTTACTAAACTGATATGTGTTGCTACCTGGCCTGGCACTCAGCATTACTAGGATAGGGCAAATATTAATTTTCTCAGTGTCGAGATAACTTTAGTGTTATCGGGTCCTGGTGCTAGTGGGCTGGTCTCCCCTGTGCAATCGATCGCCATCAGAGCATACTATCACACGTCGGGACCCGTCTTGCTATGACCTTAGATGTTCCTAGTATGTTAAACCACAACAAACAAGGTGGTACAATGAGAATGCACGTACTGCACTGGGTATTGCAGGTATTGCAATACCTCAGGGAGTTTGACGCCCCTGCCCTGCAGAGTTGTAAACCACTGCCTTGTGGTACAGGTTCTTGACAGAACCGAAGGCTAAGGTAGCAAACCCTGAACAGAAAACCATGTCACTGTGGCAGCATTAGGGGCATGTTGATGTATGGAACTCCCAACACTGCAGGGACAAATAGTTTTGTGCCTGTCTGGACATGTTCTTGCCAGTGTGAAACCTCTATTTGCTCCCTGAGAGAGTGCCGCTGGTAACTTGCAAAAGCCATCAGCACTTCAACACTTTTGCAGGCAGCTTTCATGAAATGTACAACTGCACGAAATGGAGAGCGGCAGTCAAGTAATGAAAGCAGTCTTTGTTGCATGATGATGATGATGATGACCCAAAATCACACGAGTGAGCACTTCTGTCGAAATTATCCGGAAACTAGTTAGTTCATGGTTCTAGGAACACATATTGATTACGTCTACGTTCGTTTGCTTGTTGTTTGTTGGAGTGCTATGTCCTGGCAACATCTAAGGTCATATCAGAACAGGTACCGACTTGTGACAGCGCATACTTATGGTAATTTTATAGTCCTGCCCCACTAGGAAATCAGACTGTTGGCACCATGACCCAATATCCCACTCAGGCACATTATCCTGACACTGAGCTAGCCAGTCCTTGTCATATCCTATTAATGCCAAGCACCAGGTTAGGAAGTGACAAGTACCATATTTGTAAGTAATGGGGGCCCTCTGACTTTTTAGTTCAAATTCCCGCCGTTCACGTCGCCACTGAACGAGTGGGCCTATTCGGCACACTGTCACACTGCAAACTCAATGGCTATCAGCAATCTTCATACAGAAGAAGTCAAATATCTCTAAAACCACACCACCTAGAGACAAACCGTTTGATACACATATAGAAAACATATTAAACAAATAGATTATATTAAATTTATAAGGTTAGGGTTCTGCATTTCTATTAATTTTGAATAAAATTAATGTTTTGCACTGCACGTACCGGCAAACTCAATGCATTGTCAATGGCCATGAGCAATCTTGAATTATATTCATACAGAAGAAGTGAAATATCTCTAAAATCACACCACCTAGAGACAAACCGCTTGGTATACATATAGAAAACATATTCAACGAATAGATTATATTAAATTTATAAGGTTAGGGTTCTGCATCTCTATTAATTTTGAATAAAATAAACGTTTTGCACTGCACGTACCGCCAAACTCAGTGCATTGTCAATGGCCGTGAGCAATCTTCATACAGACAAATTGAAATATCTCTAAAACCACACCACCTAGAGACAAACCGCTTGGTACACATATAGAAAACATATTCAACAAATAGATTATATTAAATTTATAAGGTTAGGCTTCTGCATTTCTATTAATTTTGAATGAAATATACGTGTTGCACTGCGCATACCAGCAAACTCAAAGCATTGTCAATGACCGTGTAGGCCCACTAGTACCGACGCGCCACCAAGTGTCGGAAAATGAACTACGCCACATGTCCCCCATTGGTTTGACTCGACCGGGAATCAAACTCCCGATCATCCATATTGGAAGCCTGAACTCTATCGATTTGGCCACCGTGTCCGGCCATATTGATTACGTGTCTGTATGTATATATATATATATAATTATATATATATATATTTTTTCCTACAGAGTGTGACGCGAGGGGGTGCCCGCCCGGCAAGTACCCGACAGCTGGGAGGGGGGGGGGGGAGCTCCACCAATGCGCACGAGGAAATATAGGATGTACATGTTACCCTTGCATTTATACTCGCATAATGCATTATACATCAGATATATACATACATACATATGAATCTATGTATGTATGTATATATATGTATATATATATACATACATACATAGATTCATACATATGGCCTCAAAACAATAGTCCCTTTACCCATCAGTCTCGAACCCACCACCTTACACTTGCCACATTTCCATAAGCTTAACCCAATAACCCACATCACATCCCCACAATTGGACAAAACGTTATTCCATTTCCGCTTTGTGAATTAATATTTCTAGGGATAAATAATATAGACGATATAAAGGTGGAGGTGGTATGTGACCTAGCAACCGGATCGGGCGAGGTGGCCGAATCGGTAGAGAGTTCGGTTCCCGGTCGAGTGAAACCGTTGACTTATAAAATGTGTAATACCGTATATGTCCCAAAAGAAGCACACCCCTCATTTCAAGAATGAAAGCACCCACAAATTTACTTGACTGAATGCACCTAAAATAAGACAATCCCACTTTATTTCAGAGGCACGACAAAAACAAATAAAAACTTACGATGATATTCAGACTGAATGCACATAAAATAAGACAATCCCACTTTATTTCAGAGGCACGACAAAAACAAATCCATGAAATTCTTTAACTTTGAATAGACGCCCATCCATGTGTGTGCACTCACGCAGTGCGCGTCTATTGGGACATATACGGTATGTGGTTTGTTAGTACTTACTTGCAGGTGCAGCGTAAAGGCCCGGTCACATACACGTTAGTGAACGTAGTTGAACGTAGTGGAGGCTAACGTAGTTGAACGAAGTTGAACGTAAAGGCATCCATACTTCTCCTTGATGAGAACGTGATGAGAACGTGTGTGGGCCATGAGTTCCGATTTAAGCTTTGGACATGTTCAAAAGAGGTATGTGTGAGGCAGATGTAGCCTCTGTAATGATAACGTACTCTAGCGTACTCTAGCATACTCTAGCATACTCTAGCACACTCTAGCATACTTCTTACTGTATTCTAGCATACTCTAGCGTTCTTTGACCCACACAAAACATTGGCCATTCTGCTGTGGACATAGTTGAACGTAGTGGACATTCTAGTGGACATAGTTGAACGTAGTGGAGGGTAATGTAGTTTAACATAGTTGAACATAGTTGAATGTAGTTGAACGTACCGGGATCCGTCCAGGTATATCCTGTTGATCACCACCTGAACACTGAACACCGGAACACCGGCTGTAAACCCTGGAAGGACACTATTTTGTTGGACACTGAGTCCTATGACACCGGCTCTTAGCACATACAAAATGAAATCCTGGGCACGCCATTTCTGTGACCATTGGACATAGCGACACCCGCTCTTAACACCATTTCTGTTGACACTGAACACAGCAACACTGGCTCTTAGTCCTAGTGTAAAGTAAATCCCGGGAGTATAATTTCCTTTGACACTGATCACAGCGACACCAGCTCTTAGTAGTCTTACCATGTGTAAAGTAAATCCCAGGGACACCATTTCCATGGACACTGAACACAGTCACACTGGCTCTGAACATATGTTTAGTGTACACTGTGACACCGTACCTTAACACACGTAAAGTAAATCCCAGAGGGACACTATTGCTGTGGACACTGAGCACAGCAACACTGGCTCTTATTTTTAACAAATGTAAAGTAAATCCCAGAGGGACACTATTGCTGCAGACACTGTACACAGCGACACCGTATCTTAACACATGTAAAGTAAATCTCAGAGAGACACTATTGCTGCGGACACTGAACACAGCAACACCGGCTCTTATTTTTAACAGATGTAAAGTAAATCCCAGAGGGACACTATTGCTGCGGACACTGAACACAGCGACACCGGCTTTTAACACACATAAAGTAAATCCCAGAGGGACACTATTGATGCGGATCCCAGAGGGACACTATTGATGCGGACACTGCCTAGCTTCACTATCCTAAACACTCAGCGACAATTCCCTATGAAGAATTCATTGATTGGTGGTAATTTAACGCCGTGTCGCCAGCAGATGCCATATTCACGGTGCCGCAATGCGGAACAAATTATATATATATATATATGTATATATATATATATATACATATATATATATATATATACACAGGGGAGGGGCGGGGGACGTAGCGCAGGCAGTATAGAGTCTCCACCTATGAAGGTGTGGGTCATGCGATCGATCCTGCTCAATGGACACATTTGCAGTTTGGGCTATTTTCCGTTCCAACCGGTGGTCCACAACTGGTTCATCAAAGGCTGTGGTATGTGCTGTCCTGTCTGTGGGAAAGTGCATATAAAAGACCCCTTGCTGCTTAATGGAAAGAGTAGCCTATGTGGCAGTGGCAGGTTTCCTCCAAAGAAATATGTCAGAATGACCATATGTTTCACGTCCAATAGTCGATGATGAAAATCAATGCGCTCTAGAGGTATTGATAAATAAAACGAACTTTTAAGTGTGTGTGGGTGTGTGTGTGTCCCGGTGCGAGTAAGGTTTGCTGCGTCCGTTAGGGATAGGGAGAACCGGTGGTGGCGCCACAGGTCGCAAGTGAGAGGTAGAGGAGGCAGATCACAGAATACTTGGTACAATATATAAACAAGTAATTCCCTTCCACGCCTTTATACTCACATATGACGTTTTACATCCCATACATATGCTCTATAACACCGACTCACCCAAGGGGGGGAGGGGGGGGGGGGGGGCTAATGACTAGCATGTGTGTATATATACATAAACAATACCCATACATAGAGAGGGAAAATTAATTTACCAGAATCCAGAAACCGGAAACAGCTGTTTCTGCAGAACTGCTGAAACTGGTCTGGGCAGATATGTGCTTATTCTATGCGATGTGTCTGCATGATGCAAATAGTAATTTGGAATTAAAATTAACACACTATCTGTGAAATTAGTATGTTACTTATTAGTTTCTCCTCTTTGTAATGATATAGAGTTGTTTAAGTGTCAAAGTAGATATGCCAACTTTAACTTATTAGTTTTTTTTAATGTAAGACCTAAGTGCATCGCTATATGAAAATCACACTACATTGTAGGTGGGGATAATAGCTTTTCATTCATACAAGGATAGCCCATTTAATATATATATATATATATATATACATATATATATATATATATATATATATATATATATATACATATTTCTTTGGAGGTATTCGGGGTTAAATGTTTTTTTAAACAAGACATAATTTTGAATCTAAGGCAATATTAATGGCCCAAAAGTGTAAGTTCTAAAATAAAAATGACAAAAACCACCTAGACACAAATCTGCTGGTCCCCAATCCCTTCCTAGTTCCCGGGGACCAGTTTATATAAATTCCGAGGAAACACGAAGGTACTAAGCATTGCTTATTCATATTATAGTATGGTAGTAACTAGCATAAATCAGAACAGTCCTGTCTCAGTTCGATTCTATTAACGGACCTACTCGATGTTATCTACCTATATATACATATATATACATATATATATACATATATGTGTGTATATATGCAGATATCATCATCATGCTGTCGGTCGCGATGTGACAAAGACTGCTTTCATTACTTGACTGCCGCTCTCCATTTAGCTCTCTGCTGTGAGAGTGATATCCATGAGTCGGTCTTAATGTCTCTCAGCTTCAGGTTTCTCTTGATGGTATCCTTGAACTGGAGACGAGGGCGCCCTCTCTTTCTGTAACCAGAAGACAGTTGAGAGTAGAGGATCTGCTTTGGTACCCTGTCTGATGACATCCTCATGGGGTGTCCGTCCAGTCGCGATGCGACAAAGACTGCTTTCATTACTTGACTGCCGCTCTCCATTTAGCACTCTGCTGTGAGAGTTGCGTCCATGAGTCGGTCTTAATGTCTATCAGCTTCAGGTTTCTCTTGATGGTGTCCTTGAACCGGAGATGAGGGTGCCCTCTCTTTCTGTAGCCAGAAGACAGTTGAGAATAGAGGATCTGCTTTGGTAGCCTGTCTGATGACATCCTCATGAGGTGTCCAGTCCACTGGAGATTCTTTTTGATCAGAAGATCTTCCATAGAGGGCAGCCCCGTTCGTTTGAGTATTTCCTTATTTGTCACTTTGTCCTTCCAGGTTAGCCTCATGATTGAACGCAGATGTCGCATCATGAAGGCATGCAGCTTTTTCACCTGTCATCTGTACACTGTCCAGGCCTCGGCTCCGTATAGTAGGGTGGATAGCACGATTGCACGGTAGATCTTACCTTTGACCCGAATGGACCCATGGTGGTTGTTCCAGAGTCTCTGGCATAGTGCACACATATATTAGTATTGTACTTCTGCTTTCTCCTTTTTCATTCGAAACATTACTGATATAAATATCAGCTTGTATGTGGAAATAAATCATGTGGAAATAAATTAATATTGTATCTTATATAATATAATACATCTGGCACACACATACAAAAATGCATATAAAAACGGCCACCTGCAATGGACGTACCCAGAATGCGTGTTAAAATAAAGCTCAGCACGAAGAGGTACCCAAATGCACCAGTTACAATAGTGCTGTCGGAGCTTTGCAGGGATTTAGGAAATATGGGTGGTTTGTAGAGGGTTGTCTGTGCATAGACAGAACGTTGACTCGGTCCCGACCGTTATAGTCACGTGACTCACACGGCACATGCGTCTCGTTTAATTGCATCGTGGGATCCAACATTCACCTTTTGTGAAACCATGCACACTGCTTGACATGATATGTGAAATATTTGACATGGGAATCGAATTAGCGTGCTTCTCTGCTGCATGCAAATACACGTAGGCTAGATACATGTTGCATGACGTGATGCCAGTTTTAAAAAGAAAGTAATCTCCTCAGTTATGGCCCTGTCACATTATGACGAATTGCATAAGCGTATGGCGACGTATGTGATTTTGCGCAAACACACGCTGTCATATGGAGTGAATTTTGAACATGCTCAAAACTGTTAACGAATACTACTTATGCCAAACGTACCCATAGCTTGTCTCAGCGTACATCACCGTGTTGTTAACGAATACTACTTATGCCAAACGTACCCATAGCTTGTCTCAGCATACACAATCGTGTTGTTAACGAATACTACTTATGCCAAACGTACCCATAGCTTGTCTCAGCATACACAATCGTATTGTTAACGAATACTACTTATGGCAAACGTACCCATAACTTGTCTCAGCATACACAACCATGTTGTTAATGAAAACTACTTATTCCAAACGTACCCATAGCTTGTCTCAGCGTACACCACTGTGTTGTTAACTAATACTACTTATGCCAAACGTACCCATAACTTGTCTCAGCATACACCACCATGTTGTTAATGAAAACTACTTATTCCAAACGTACCCATAGCTTGTCTCAGCGTACACCACTGTGTTGTTAACGAATACTACTTATGGCAAACGTACCCACAGCTTGTCTCAGCATACACCACTGTGTTGTTAACGAATACTACTTATGCCAAACATACCCATAGCTTGTCTCAGCATACACCACCGTATTGGCGCAAAATCACATATATCTCCTTACACTTATACAATTCTGCAGAGTGTGACAGGCCCATTAAAGTTGCATAGTCCGATGCTTTTGAGTTTTCTGAAATTTTCTGAGATAAATACATTAGGTTGATTGTTATTATGTACCTTACTTTAGCTTGAAGTAACTTTTATATTAAGTGGCTAACTTTTTAGATATTTGAAGTGGAACCATGCAAAATTAATTTTGGCAAGCACACCAAAACTCTGACCCCATAGGCTTCTGCAGTAACAGGTTCTATTCAATTGACCCAGTATTCCCTTCTATGTGGCTACACATGTTTAATAAGTGCACCAGTATCTAAGTTAGATATGTAGAATCAAATTTACATAATTGTTTTGGTTTTGAAAATTTGATATTTTCATCGGACTATGCAGCTTTAAGTACGGGGCGCCATGGACGAATGAATCTCGGCTCCCTGATGCAATCACCCTATCCACACCCACCTGTCTGTGGTTCCTTGCCTGAGCCAGTGAAAGGTCAGCGCGGACTACTACAATACAATACCACAACTTGTAATTAATTAATTGTGTGCAACAGCTGGGGCCATATGTATGAGCCCGGGTTAGCGGTCGTAACCCAACGTCGTGCGGATTTCCCGGGTTAGAGGCCAAAAGTGCGTATGTATGTGTCGGGGTTAAACTAACTCGGGGAGTTTAAAGTCACCTGCACTAACCCCATGCGAAAGGAGGGTTAAAGGTGGGGTTAGGCACCGACTTGGCCCAAATCTATTCAATGCGACCATATTTAACAGAATTAGATACGCAATAAGTGAAATTTGATCAATTTAACCCTAAATTCGAACCCTCCTTAAGGCTACCGCCGCATTGGCGGCGATATTAATAGTTATCTTTTCGAATCGACGAACGTAAAGTAAACAAATCGCCGCCGCCGCATCGACCTCCCTTTCCATACTGGCGGCGGCGGCGATTTGTTTACTTTACGTTCGTCGATTCGAAAATATAACTATTAATATCGCCGCCAATGCGGCGGTAGCCTTATGGAGGGTTCGAATTTAGGGTTAAATTGATCAAATTTCACTTATTGCGTATGTAATTTTGTTAAATATGGTAGCATTTAATATATTTGAGCCTAATATATGGCTACAAACGCAGAGGGATTTCCCAAATCTATAAATAACTGAAACGTTAGCTAACTCGGGCGCGTTTTGGTCACATACATCCCCCGTGACACATTTGGAACTCTGCGGTTAGCTAACCCGGCACCCTCCTTTAACCCTGGTCCGGTTAAAAATTGGCTCATACATATGGGCCCAGTTGCACCTTCAGTAATAACAGGAATAAACTCATGGTTTTAAATCCCTCTTATTCTCGTCAATAGCATGACCATTCTGCAACCCTGAATAAATGAGTTTGGGTTTGAGGGCTGGTAGTATTAATTAGTATCATTCCTCTGCAGGTTCATATCCATGTACCGGACGCGGTAGCCGAATCGGTAGAGCGTAGGCTTCCCCTGCAGAAGGTCGTGAGTTCGAATCCCGGCCGAGTCAAAACAATGACTTATAAAATTGATACTTGTCGCTACCTACTCTAGTGCTCAGTATTAATAGGATAACACAAGGACTGGTTAGCACAGTATCGGGAGAATGCGACTGTGTGGGATATTGGGTCATGGTGCTGGTGGCATGATCTCCCAGTGGGACAACACTATGAAGTCACCATGAGTGTGCACTGTGAAAAGTCGGTACTCGCCCTAATATGACCTTAGATATTGATGGTTTGGAAAACAACAAAAAACAAAAACAAAATCATATTCATATTTCTTGTGTCATGTTTTTTGTTAGTATTTGAGTAATTATGATCAGATAAGCGTTGCGGCTTGTGTGGGCTGGCAGTAGGGGTCGAACTTGAAAGGAGACGGCGTGAGATGCACCATGTGGAGGGGGTGGGGCTGGGGAGGGGGGGGAGCTGGAGGGGGGTGCAGGATGTGGCAATGGCGGTATTATTGTCCACGCAAGTTGGTTCACCAATATCGGCTCTCATCGGAGATTGGTTATCATTCCGTCGGGCAATAGTAGGCTCGCTTTTCTGCAACGTGATATATTTGGGCATGTTTATATATAATGGGATATATGTGGCGTGTTTAAATATATAGCGTGATATATTGGGTGTGTGTGTATATAATGGGATATATGTGGCGTGTTTAAATATATAGTGTGATATATTTGGGTGTGTTTATATATAATGGGATATATGTGGCATGTTTAAATATATAGTGTGATATATTGGGTGTGTTTACATATAATGGGATATATGTGGCATGTTTAAATATATAGTGTGATATATTGGGTGTGTTTATATATAATGGGATATATGTGGCATGTTTATATATATAGCATGATATATTGGGCATGTTTATATATAATGGGATATGTGTGGCATGTTTAAATATATAGCGTGATATATTGGGCATGTTTATATATAATGGGATATATGTGGTGTGTTTAAATATATAGCATGATATATTGGGCATGTTTATATATAATGGGATATATGTGGCATGTTTAAATATATAGCATGATATATTGGGCGTGTTTATATATAATGGGATATATCTGGCATGTTAAAATATATAGCATGATATATTTGGTGTCTATGAGACTCAGAGTCAGAATCACATTAGATTATGACATGAGCAACATTCCTGTAGAGTATGTCAACTGGGTGGTGGAATGGCAGAGCACCCAAATTATTGTTGGTTGTTGGAATTTTACGTTCTGGCAACATCTAAGGTAATATTAGGACAGGTACTAACTTGTGACAGAGCGCACTCATGGCGACTTTATAGTGCTGCCCCACTGCAAGACCAGGCTGCCAGCACCATGACCTTATATCCCACTTAGTCACATTATCCTGACACCAAACCAACCAGTCCTTACCCTATCCTAATAATTCCGAGCACGTGGCTAAGAAGCGATAAATACCAATGTTTTAAGTCATTGCTTCAACTCGGCCGGGAATTGAACTCCCGACGTTCCGCATGGAAGGCCTGCGCTCTACCGACTCGGCCACCGCGTCTGGTGCAGACATATGGTGTACAGACATGTGGACATGGTGGATGATGGTCATTCACCAAATTAGGTAGACCTAGTTTATTAAATTGTGTGAATTTCATACTGGAATAATATTGTATTCTGTATTTATTATATTTGTCCCAGAGTTGGTCCTGTCATTCTACAATGCATTCCTTACAGGAATATTCACTGTATCTTAATGAAAGATCATACTTAGAATAGACTATTCGAACTTTATTTAATTTAGGATAGGATTTGCACCATTTTCCAAGTCTGTAAAATGTGCCAGCCTACATCACACATGACAATCATTGCGGATGAATGACACTAAAGCCCTAGTCACACCTTACCGGACTGAGTACCGGACAGCACCGGACAAAGAATTGTCTAGTATCAAAATGTATCGAAATGTGTCAAACTGTTGCAACGGCCGCCAGACGAAATTGACACTAAACGGACAAGGAACGTACATGAACGAATATCCAATGACGAGAACCAGCCGATAATCGGATGCCAACCGAATGTCGAATGGACGCACCGAACATATTACGAATAGCCACCGGACTGTCACTGTGTGGTGAGTGGAGTGTGTGGTGAGTGGTGTGTGGTGTTTGCGGTGTGTGGTGTATGGTGTGCGGTATGTGATGAGTGGTGTGTGGTGAGTGGTGGGTGTGGTGTGTGGTGTGTGGTGTGTGTGGTGTGTGGTGAGTGGGGTGTGTGGGGTGTGATGTGTGGTGTGTGATGAGTGGTGTGTGGTGTGTGATGAGTGGTGTGTGGTGAGTGGTGGGTGGGGTGTGTGGTGTGTGGTGTGTGTGGTGAGTGGTGGGTGGGGTGTGTGGGGTGTGGTGTGTGGTGAGTGGTGTGGGGTGTGGGGTGTGTGGTGAGTGGTGTGTGGTGTGGGGTGTGGGGTGTGTGGTGAGTGGTGTGTGGTGTGTGGTGTGTGGTGAGTGGTGTGTGCAGCCCCCCGGACCGAATTGCCCCAACACCATCAACGGACTCTGCAGGAAGCAAACCGGAGAGGTGACGGATGGGTACCGGACATGAACCAGGCAAAACGGACTAAACGGACTTAAAATGGACACCAACCATACACGTTAGTCCGGTTGTGTCTGGTACAAGTTCTGTGGTATGTGCTGTCCTGTTTGTGGGAAAGTGCATATAAAAGATCCTTTGCTGCTTATCGAAAAGAGTAGCATATGTGGCAGCAGCGGGTTTCCCCCAAAGAAATGTCAGAATGACCATATGTTTGACGTCCAATAGCTGATGATAAAAATCAATGTGCTCTAGAGGCGTTGTTAAATGAAACAAACTTCTAATAGTTTCATTAATATCCCAAGTTTGACTTCACAGACCCTTAGAAATTGAATAAATATTCACTATAAATAACTCATAGTGAATAGCTTGTGTGTTATTTTTTTATATCGCTGATCAAAAGGTCATGGCTATACCATACATTGATCATCAGTGTTACCTATTTTATACAAGTTTTTATTTTGTAACACTATTAATTGAACATATTTTTAACCACTTAGACATTGCATCAAGGCTCAGTCACACCTTACCGGATTGGGGTACCGGATAGAAAACGGACACTGTCCGGTGAAATACATCAATGTCCGTTTTATATACGGTACACATCTGGCGTGTCCGTTCTCTGTCCGGTGGTGTCCGGTGTGTATGGTGGCAAGTTTTGAACATGCACAAAACTTGTACCGGACACTGCCGGACTGACGTGTACAGTCGGTGTCCGTTTTAAGTCTGCTTAGTCCATTTAGTCCGTTTTGTCCGGTTCATGTCCGTTACCCATCCGTTATGGCTCCGGTTTGCTTCCTGCATAGTCCGTTGACAGTGTTGCAGGAATTCGGGGCATTTAGGAATGATATAATCTGGTGTATTTGGGAATGATACAATCTGGTACATTCAGGAACGATACAATCTGGTGCATTCAGGAACGATACAATCTGGTGTATTTAGGAACGATACAATCTGATGCATTCAGGAATGATACAATCTGGTGCATTTAGGAACGATACAATCTGATGCATTCAGCAATGATACAATCTGGTGCATTTAGGAACGATACAATCTGATGCATTCAGGAATGATACAATCTGGTGTATTTAGGAACGATACAATCTGATGCATTCAGGAATGATACAATCTGGTGCATTCAGGAACGATACAATCTGGTGTATTTAGGAACGATACAATCTGATGCATTCAGGAATGATACAATCTGGTGCATTCAGGAACGATACAATCTGGTGCATTTAGGAACGATATAATCTGATGCATTTAGAAACGATACAATCTGGTGCATTTAGGAACAATACAATCTGGTCAGTATATGTTTTCGGTGTATCCGTGAACAGTCCGGTTGATGTTCGGTCCGTCCGTTTGACATTCGGTTGTTGTCCGGTTCTCGTCCGGTTCTCGTCCATTGGCTATACGTTAATGTACGTGCCTTGTCCGTTAAGCGTTTGTTTCGTCCAGTGGCCTTTGACCCGATAACGAAACATTTTGACACATTTTTATACATTTTTATACCGAACACCACGGACTAGACAATTCTTTGTCTGGTTATGTCCGTTGCTCAATACGGTAACGTGTGACAGGCACTTCAGAGATCACTTTCCCCGTTATCTCGTACAAATCTAACCATTTCAGATGTGTGTGTATACTTTGATATCGGCTTATGAATTTGATTAACAAACTTGACAGTATAAATACCACTAACTTTTTGCAGTGAATATGGCCCATGCTGCCGTCACGGTATTAACCTATCACCAATCAATCAATCAAGCAATCGAGTAGATCTATGTATTCTGTTCAATAGTCACCCAATCGCCCTTGGTATTACATCTGAACTTCAACTGCAACCCTACTTTCAACTCCCTGCACATGTCCCGCCGGAAAATGTATATTGCTGAGATGTCTACAGTATACTATAATGAATACATTGTTATATGATAAAGATTGCTATAGATCAAGATAAGTCTGTACACAATTAATAAATAACAGGTCTGTTCTAATTATATATAGTACATGCCAGAGGATTTCAAAGTTCACCAATATCATTTGTTTTTGGGGTTTTATGTCTTCGCAACATATAAGGTAATATCAGAATGGGCACCCGACTTGTGACAGTGTGCACTCATGGCTGCGACTTTATAATGCTACCCTACTGGGAGACCAGGCCACTGGCACCATACCCCGATATCCCACTCGCCCGTATTATCCTGATACTGAGCTGACCAGTCCTTGCCCTATCCTAGTAATGCCAAGCGCCAGGCTAAGTAATGACAAGCATCAATCTTGTTAGATAAAAGATTCACCCCCGTACTTCCAGTACAGGGGTGAATGACAAGGTAGTCTAAATACGGGCGAAAATAGCTTTAGTATGGAACGGGAAGTAGAATGCCTGGCACCAGTGTCAAATGGTTACTTGTATCAACACAGAGTTGGTGAAATGGGAGAGAATGCAAAAAGACAAGATGGTGGCCAGAGAATGCCGTCGATTTCACTTTTAAATTGCATTAAAGTATATGTTTTATTATATTTTCCAACTCAAAAGTAGCGGGTAAATATGAAGACGTACATAAAGAATATATTGTGCTTCTTAAATTAAGAATTTATCAGCTCAGTTAATTAACCCAGCATGTCGAAATTCTTTGCCAGCTTTTCTAATGGGTTGGATTTCACCCCTGTACTGGAAGTACGGGTTGAATCTTTTATCTACAATCTTGTAAGTCATTAGTTTGACTCGGCCGGGATTCGAACCCCTGACCTTAAGCACGGGAAGCCAGCGCTCTTCCCGATTCGGGCACCGCGTTCGGCGGTCTCGCCGATATCAGTGTAATTAAATGAAGATCATACTCATTACCCACAATGCCATAGTGGGACACTAGTATGAGCCTCTTTCCAGTGGTAAGCGCTCAAGTCCAGGCACGTTGGTGTACACGCGATAATTACATCTTCTACATTATTTATTCTCTCACGCAGGTTGTGAAAATAAAAGGAGATCTGGCGAGAAAGGGGTCTTGATTAAATCATGATAATTACATGGCGAGTGTCATAGCTCTTTGCTGATCAACTGAGCTAAAATAAAAATTAAATAATCTTAAATATCTATCTTTCATATATGATATACAATAAAACCTTTCTAAATCGACCGACCACGGGACCGACTTTAAATGGTTAATTTAGGGAGGTGGTCAGTTTAGGGAGTTTCTTTTATCATTACAATGGTATTGTATGGGCGATCGTTTGAGACCCAAATAAAGTGATCATATAGGGGAGTGGTCGATCTGTGGAGGTGGTTGGTTAGAGAGGTTTTACCATATAATATGTGTAAATATATCATATAATATATATTTGTGGAATATGATGTAATAGTAAATATATTCTGTGGGTCTTTTGTAATCATCAAAGACAAGGTAAGAAAGCAAATATAGTTTGGATGAGAATACCTCTGGCTGCAACCTCAGAAAAGCCTTGGACATTGACTACAAAAAGTCCAAATTTGGGTTGAATGAAGGAAGTATCAGCATATCTTGAACACATGCGGACACTCTGAGCCATAGTTACCTGGCTGGGTGCATTTGAGCAGTTGACCAGGAGGCTCAGGTACTGGTTTCCTACCTAAAAATAGAGTTGCTATCTATTATATTAACCACTGCCTGCGAGTATGCAGGTATTGCAATACCTCAGGGAGTTTGACGCCCCTGCCCTGCAGAGTTGTAAACCACTGCCTTGTGGTACAGGTTCTTGACAGAAACGAAGGCTAAGGGAGCAAACCCTGAACAGAAAACCATGTCACTGTCGCAGCATCAAGGGCGGTTTATGTATGGAAATCCCAACATCTCCCGACCAGCCACTGCAGGGACAAATAGTTTTGCGCCTGTCTGGACATGTTCTTGCCGGTGTGAAACCTCTATTTGCTCCCCGAGAGAGTGCCGCTGGAAACTTGCAAAAGCCAGCAGCACTTCAACACTTTTGCAGGCAGCTTTCATGAAATAATGAAAGCAGTCTTTGTCGCATCGCGACCGACAGCCTGATAATGACCGGTGAGTAATACAAGTGTGCTTTGTTATAAAATAATATTTGCATAATAAATTGTGCAACACATTACTGTGTGTTGGTGGTGAGATGGGGGGGGGGAGAGCTTTTGGAAGGTATTGCAGGGGAGGTGTTTTTGGGGTCGTTTACTTTTTGTTGTTGCAATTTTTCGCTGGTGGTCAGTTAGTAAAAATGTGCAATCTGGCAAGAATGTGGTCATTTCTTTGGGATCACATCCAATTGCCAAAACAAAAGAGCAACTGTGTTGTTTGTAATGTTAAGTAGAATCAGGAGGTTACTCCAGCCAACAAGGGTGCACTCACCCACTCTCGTCTGTTTGTGGCTTGGTGATTTAGGAGGTGGTGGCAATGGGGGGAGTTGGTTGGTTGTTGGAGTTTTAGGTCCTGGCATGATCTAAGGTCATATCAGGACTGGTATCGACTTGTGACAGTGCACACTTATGGTAACATTATAGTGCTGCCCCACTGGGAAATCAGGCCGCTGGCACCATGACCCGATATCGCCCTCAGTCACATTATCCTGGCAGTAAGCTAAGCAGTCCTTGCCCTATCCTATTAATGCCGAGCGCCAGGCTAGGGAGTGACAAGTATCAATTTTATAAGTCATTGATTTGACTCGACCGGGAAGTGAACTCCTGATCTCCCGCACACGAGGCCTGCGCTCTACCCATTCGGCCACTGCATCCGGTAGTTTACGAGGTGGTAGGAATAGGGGGGGGGGGTGAGGGGGGTTGAAAAATTGGTCTATAAGGTGTTTAAATGCGTTTGTAATGGGGCTGTCACATTATGACGCTTCTCACCGGCGTGCCGCCAATGCACAAAATAAGTTGTATGCGTCGAGACACGTCCAACTTTTCGGTGTATTAGTAGCGTGCGGCCGACGTTGTGGTAACGTATATCGACGCGTGAGGAAAAAAAACTAAAATGTTTTGACGTGCCGTCCTGATATGACCTTAGATGTAGCTAGGATGTAAAATAACAAAGCCACATTTTGGCGCAATGTGTGGGCACGACCCTAACGCGTGCGCGACATGTGCTTGTCATTTGCATTATGTTTTTCCAGCTTGTCTAGCGGATCTCGGCATGCGCCTAACGTCCCCAAATTGGTCGCACCCACACATTGGTGCGCGTCGGCGCCTATCGAAAGTTTTGTGCAAGCACAAAACATTCGACACGCGTCGATGCGCGCCGGCGTTCCTCGACGACCGTCGCCCTTCATCAACGTATAGCAACGTATAGCAATGTATAGCAACATGCGTGTTACGTGCACGTAACACTTCCAGACATCTCCCGACGTTTCGCCAAAAAGTGACACATGTCGATGTGCGTTGGAGAGAAACGTCGTAATGTGACAGACCCATAAGTGTGTGAACTAGGTACATGAGGTAAGGTAAAAGGGGAGGTGGGGAGGTTACCGGATGAAAAAGTTGAGTGGGTATAGTGTCCGTGTCCCATGCGAGATGAAGGTTGTGGGTTCAATCCCTGGTCGAGTTAACCCAAATACTTATAACATTGTTGCTTGTCGCTACTTGGCCTGATGCACGGCATTACTAGGATAGTGCAAGTGTTGGTTGGCTCAGTGTCAAGATATCGGATCATGGTGCTGGCATTATGGCATCCCAGTAGAGCAGCACTATAACGTCGCTATGGGAGTACACTGTCATCATCACATCTCTCATCTCCGGGTGAATGACCACTCTGGGCTTCGGGGTGAATGCGTATTGCCCACCTCAGCACTCTTACCAATATAAAAGTGTGAGTATTGTGAGTTCCGCTGGTCCTTCAGGATGGTCTGAAGCTCTGATCCAGCATGCCAGTGTTGCAGTTTCCGCGGCACACCAGTTTGCGAGAGACACATCACCCCTGCACATGCGTCAAAATCGAACAGCATCGTCACTAACCTTATAAATGTAATATAATGTTTTTGCTAAAGATGTTTTCTATATGTGTACCAAACGATTTGTTTCTAGGTGGTGTGGTTTTAGAGATATTTCACTTTTGCTGTATTTTATGTATGCAGATTGCTCACGACCATTGACAATGCCTTGAGTTTGACAGTACGCGCAGGGCAAAACATTAGTTTTATTCAAAATTAATAGAAATCCAGAACCCTACCCTTTTCAATTTTATATAATCTTCTTGGTACACATGTTTTCTATATGTGTACCAAGGCATTTGTTTCTAGGTGGTGTGGTTGTAGAGATATTTCACTTCTTCTGTATGAACATTTGCTCACGGCCATTGACAATGCATTTGAATGGATGTGTCCCTCGCAAACTGGTGTGCCGCGGAATCCGCAACACCGGTGTGGCAGTAAATCGCAAACCCCTGGAAATTGCACATCCCGGGGTTTGCGATTTACTAGAAAATCACAAACCCCCCCTGTAGCGGCGGCATTAATATCACTTCGATTTTAGGGTTAATTTGATCAAATTTCACTTTTTGAGTATGTAATTCTGTTAAATATGATAGCATTGAATAGATTTGGGCCTAATCGGTACCTAACACCACCCTTAAACCTGGTACGGAGTGGTGTATCATGAACATGGGGGGTTTGAGATCTCCAGGGGGGATATGTGATTTCCTAGGAAATCACAAGTGGGGGTTTGCGATTTACAGGGTTTGCGATTTCCTGCTACACCGGGTCACAACTACAGCTCACATTTGCGGAAAGTGGAGGAGGTGGTGAGTAAACATACATGACAGAGAAATGATCTTTTGTTCCCGCTCTCTCTCCCTCTCCCTCCCCTCTCCCTCCCCAGTGTCCCCCTCCCCCTCCCATTCTCACTCCCTTCCCCCTCCCCTAGACCCTCCCTCACCCTCCCTTTCCCTCTCCCTTCCCATCCCCTCCCCTTCTCCCTCCCCAGTCTCCCTCCCCCTCCCTCTCCCTCTCCCTCTCCCTCTCCCCCTCCCTCTCCCTCTCCCTCTCCCTCTCTCCTCCCTCTCCCTCTCCCTGTCCTTCTCCCTCTCCCTCTCCCTCTCTCCTCCCTCTCCCTCTCCCTTTCCCTCTCCCTCTCCCTCTCCCTCTCTCCTCCCTCTCCCTCTCCCTCTTCCTCTCCCTCTCCCTTTCCCACTCCCTTCTCCCTCTCCCTCTCCCTCTCCCTCTCCCTTTCCCGCTCCCTTCTCCCTCTCCCTCTCCCTCTCCCTCTCCCTCTCCCTTGTCCTCTCCCTCTCCTTCTCCCTCTCCCTTTCCCACTCCCTTCTCCCTCCCCTCTCCTCTTCATCACCATCCCCCCATCTCCCTTCCCCTCTCCCTCCCCCAGTCTCCCTCCCCTATCCTTCCCCTCTCCCTTTCCCACTCCTTTTCCCCGCCCCTCTTCCCTCCCCCTCTGCCTTTCCCTCTCACGTCCTCCTCCCCTCCCCCCTCCCGCTCCCCACCCCCGCCTCCCTTTCACGCTCCTCTATCTCTCTCTCTCTCCCTCTCTCTCCCTCTCTCTCCTCTCTCCCTTTCTCTCCTCTCTGTCTGTATCTCTCTCTCTAGCTGGATACGCCTTGGGCGCTGTACTTTACACAGAAAATACTTTTTCCGGCTGGTCCCTAAATCCCAGCACCCATATGAACCGCTTGTACCCGAACCCCATTTAGGAACAGCAGTGCATCGCATTCTAAAAAAAATACACCAAAAATAAAAAATACAAAGGGTGTACAGTATGCGATCTCTCGCCCAGGCGTTGTGTTGTGTGGTGTGCACACTAGAGGGCGCGGCGGGCAGAGGGCAATCTGTTGAGCCCTTATGGACGTGGTACGGGTGTGCCTGTCCACCGTGAACTAATCGGGCCGAACAAGGGTTTACTAAATCTTCCCCTATAGGCCCCGTCACACTACGACATAACGACGTCAGCGTAGGCGCAACGTGAAAATAATTATATTATGTCCAACTTCATGGTGTAGTATGCAAATTTCGGCACAAGTTGGATGTCGATGCAGCGTAGTTGACGTGGGTGTGACATCACCGTGATGTCGGGCTAGTGTATTGTGTCAACGTCAGAGTAGCGACACTCCAGCACGCTCGACGCCGGGCTAGCGTGACTCCAACGGTGCTCTAACATCGGCCTAGCGTGATCACGTTTCCCAGTGGGACAGCACTATAAAGTCGCCATGAGTGCGCACTGTCACAAGTCGGTACCTGTCCTGATATGACCTTAGATGTTGCTAGGATGTAAAACAACAACAAACAAACAAACAAGAACACGTTCGAATGACGTCACCGACGTTACGCGCATGCTAAAGGGTCGTCAATGATGTCAACGACGTCAACTACATCAGGACACGTTAGCAAAATGTTGGAGCGACGTTCACCATGTGCCACAGACTCGTTCGGCCGACGTCCAAGCAATGTTCACTTAACGCTGGCCGCATGTTCCTCCCCGACTGTGCATCACTCTGACGTAACGGAACATAGATCTAACGTCACTGACACAGCTGTAACGGTCGCCTAACATCGGCCTAACATCAGCGTGACATCATACCGACGTAACGGCTTTACATCAAGCTACGTCGAAAGTTTTCAACATGTCCAAAACCTTGACATAACTCGACTTAACATGACATAATGTGACGTAGCTCGACGTCAGTCTTACGTCATTCTAACGTCATCTTAACGTAACCCAACGTACCTCAACATAATGACGAAAAGTCACCTACACTAGGCTTACGTTGGCTCTTATGTCATAGTGTGACAGGGGTATAACACGCCTCTTCTGAAGTTGTGCCCGCAGGTTTTGGAGGAAATAGCTGAAGCTGGGACCTGGTGTGTTTACGCGCCCGGAGGTAGGGGCACTGTCCCTCCCAGCCCTGCTCTTCACTATAGTTAATATTCTTTACAGCTCCAATGAATGCATTCAAACCATTCCTACCTGTGCATTTGGCATTTCACCAGGGGAGGTGAGTGTACCTCACTATATATACAATATGTGCGAATTAATAGGATAGGGCAAGGAATGGCTTGCTCGGTAGCAGGATCATGTGGCTGAGTAGGATATTGGATCATAGTACGAGCATCATCATCATCATGCTGTCAGTCGCGATGCGACAAAGACTACTTTCATTACTTGACTGCCACTCTCCGCATTTCATGAAAGCTGCCTGCAAAAGTGTTGAAGTGCTGCTGGCTTTTGCAAGTTACCAGCGGCACTCTCTCGAGGAGCAAATAGAGGATTCACACCGGCAAGAAAATGTCCAGACAGGCGCAAAACTATTTGTCCCTGCAGTGGCTGGTCGGGAGATGTTGGGAGTTCTATACATCAACCGCCCTTGATGCCTCCACAGTGACATGGTTTTCTGTTCAGGGTTTGCTCCCTTAGCCTTCGGTTCTGTCAAGAACCTGTACCACAAGGCAGTGGTTTACAACTCTGCAGGGGCGTCAAACTCCCTGAGGTATTGCAATACCTGCATAACAGCATACCTACATATGTCACAACCTTACTATAAAAAGGTTCTATCTGACAAAATGGTGCTTTCGAGATCATGAGGACTGAAGCTGTGTAACTGCATGATAGCAAAGCAGATAGAACAATATTATTTGTAATAAATGTCAGTGAAAAATACCAGTTGAGAAATAGTTATGTAACTGCATGATAGCCTTTTGTAGATAGAACAAGTTTACATCCATAACACCAATTCAGTCACTTTGTCAGACAGAACCTTTTTATAGTAAGGTCACAAATATATCTTATATTTGAACTGAAAGCATGCCGAATTAATTTTGGAAAGCACATACAAATATTGACACCATAGGTTTCAGTAATAACAAGTTCCATTAAATTGACTTAGTATTCCCTTCTGTGCAGCAACAAATGCTTAATAAGTGCACCAGTGTTTAAGTTGCATATTTAGGATCAAATCTAGATAAGTGTTTTTGTTTTTGAAACTTTTATGTTTTCATCGGACTATGCATCTTTATGTGCTTACCCGAAACTGTAGGCATGCCAGTATGTAGGGGTGAGTGTGGGCACCAAGGCAACACAAGGTAGGGTTGAAATGGTGCAAGACGAAGAAAGGAAATTGGTACCCACTGTGGAGACAGATGTTTCTTTTTTTTTGTTTCTTGAAGAGCTATACTGCCTATCATGGATAAGTCTGAACAGACTTGTGTCCACCATTAGACAGTTTGTCAATAGAAAGCCCGAGCCTACACTTTTACCGACCCAAGGGATTTTTAACCTCCCACACCACATAGACATGGTATGAGAGCAACTGACCTTTGATGACGCTGTAAGTTATAGACAGTGGTGGAAATCCAAATTGGCAGAGGTGGGGGCACCGGGAATTGAACCACCGACCTTCAGATTAGGAGTCTGACCTAGAAAGAAGTCAGACACTCTAACCACTCTGCCACAGAGAACACCTACTGCTTGTGTCGACTTTGCAAGCACAAAAAAAAGGCGTGGTCGCAAGGTGGTCGCAAGGTGGTCCTCAATGGTCGCCAACGTCCTGCCGATCAAAATGATCACAAATAGGTTGCAGCTATTGCACTAAAAACCTTCTTGCTACCAAACTTGTCGCCCAAAGATCGGCGACCATTGCTTTGGTCGCAAAGGAGGCTGTATGGCAGTGGGTTCTTTGGTCCAAAGTGGTCGCACAGTTGCCTCAAGTGGTCGCCAGCCGTAGTGTGTCTGGGGCCTAAGCGGTTCGGGAATACTCAGGTTATTGGCGTGTGGAATGTAAAGTATGGTCAGTATGTTTATAAATAGCACACACTTCTACCCGACATGCACCAGTTCTCCCGTAACGCTGACCCCATCCACACTGCCACAGACACTCACTCAGACAGGAGCGGGATAGCTTTGTTTGATGTCTATTTTCTGCGAGACGTGCCTAACCTATATAATATATACTGACCACGCTACGGTGAAGTTCCTCACACTGCCCTGTATCGTCTGTACACATGACTAGTAAACAGCGAAAAGGCAGTCGGAAGGCTAGGATATGGGCATAACCACATGGATTTGCAATCTAATAATATGCTAAGTACAGTATAACCCCGTTAAACCAAACTTGAAGGGACAATGGAAATTTGTTTGGATTAACCAATCATTGGTTTAACCGAGCTTTGGCTTCGACTTTGACTTGGCTTTGGCAAAAACGTGGGTGCATTATGAATGTAATATACAATGTATGTAGACACTTTGATTATTGTTTTTTATGTATATATAGTATAACCCCGTTACAGGAAGCTAGGATAAACCAAACGATTGGTTAATCCAAACTTTTTTTGGCGGCCCGGCAAAATACTACCATTTATCATATAAAAAAAGTCTCAGAAGACTGTATAACCACATGGACGTTTGGTTTAACTGTACCGAAAGTGGCCTGGGGTCCGACAATTTTGCTTGGATTAACCGATACTTTGGATTAACCGACTTTGGTTTAACCAACTTTTGTATATGATAAATGGTAGTATTTTGCCGGGCCGTCGAAAAAAAGTTTGGATTAACCGATTGTTTGGTTGTACTGTTTATTGTTCAAATAGGCCTACTTATCTATCATAACCCATTACTTTTAGAGTGAAGAATTCATGAAGAAATCATGTAAATTAATAGGCTTTAAAGGTCAAATCGAGAGCATTCAGTGGCCACCAAGGTAGTTGTTTTGCCTTCTCTCTCAGTTCACCAACTCTTTTCCAATATAAATAAACACCACTAGTCCTAGATAAAAGTACAAAAGTAAAGCTTATTTTATTTAACAACGCCTCTAGAGCATATTGATTTTAGTGTCATCAGCTATTGGACGTCAAGCACATGGTCATTCTGACATGATTTTTTTTTAGGAAATCCGCTGCCACCACATAGGCTACTCTTTCCGATGAGCAGCAAGGGGTCTTTTTTATTCACTTTCCCACAGACAGGACAGCACATGCCACAGCCTTTGATGAACAAGTTGTGGACCACTGGTTGCCCTAGATAAAAGATTAACCCCCTACCCAGAACAGGGGTGAAGAACAACCGTTAGAGAAAGTAGCAAAATGCTGGGTAAATTAAATGATTAACATAAATTCTTAATTTATGAAGAAAATTATATTCTTCGCATACATCTTTATATTTACCCACTACTTTGGAATTGTTAAATAAATTCTATTATGTAGCTTACAACACTTTATAACTATAAGTCAAACACAAAGCATTCTTTGATCGCCATCTTGCTTGTTTACATCCTCTGCCATTTCACCAACTCTAAGCCAATATATGTACACACTGGATACTGGAACTAGGAACAATACTCAATCTGTTTTCGCATGTTTTTAGACTAGGTTGTCATTCACCTCCACAGTTTGTTCATATGTTAATATTTTATATAATGTGTTGAATGAGTGATGGCCCGCTTGTCAAAAACTGCCACATCAAATAAACTACCCAGGGCCATCCAAAGGAACTGGTAACTTGGGAAGTCGCCTTGGGCGCCACCTGCCAGGAGGCGCCACATTAGTTTCATTTTTTGTTTGTATTATACTTGTAAGGGCGCTGAAGTTTAACTTGCCTGGGGCGCCAGCAACCCTAGGGACGGCCCTGAAATTGTGTAACATAACTAACTGCATATCAGCACGAGATGCACATATGCCTTGCATGCGGGAGATCGGGAGTTCGGTTCTCAGTCGAGTCAAACCGATGACTTACAAAATTGATACATCCTAGCCTGGTGCTCTGCATTAATAGGATGGGTCAAGGACTGGTTAGCTCCGTGTCAGGATAATGTGACTGAGTGGGATATCGGGTCATGGTGACGGTAGCTTGATTTCCCAGTGGGACAGCACTATAACATTGCCAAGAGTGTGCACTGTACAAGTCGATACCCGTCCTGATATGACCTTAGTTAGATGTTGCCAGGACATAAAATTCCAACAACCAACCAATCGACAACTGCCACCAACCCTCCTACCCCCACACCCGACACCACACCCACACCACACCCAGACCCCACCAATACCCCACCCACACCCCACCCACACCCCACCCACACCCACACCCACACCACACCCACACCCCACCAATACCCCACCCACACCCCACCCACACCACACCCACACCCACACCACACCCCACCAATACCCCACCCACACCCCACCCACACCCACACCCCACCCACACCCCACCCACACCCACACCCCACCCACACCCCACCAATACCCCACCAATACCCCACCCACACCACACCCACACCATACACACACCACACCCACACCACACCCACACCCACACCCACACCACACCCACACCACACCCATACCCACACCCCATACCCATACCCACACCCCACCCCCGCCGTACTTCCCACTGATATGTGTTTGGGTTTGTGTGAGTGTATTCAGGACCTGTCAATCAACGCCACTGTTCACAAAGCCCCGCCTTTAATTGATATGCAAGCCTCAGGCGTGTGGGAAAGACACTTGTGGAAACCCTCCTGGTGTCGTTGGGTGTTATATATGTCTATATATGCAGAGGTTCCAAGTCTCCTGATTTGGCAAACCTCTCTAAAATGTAGTAAAATAATATCAATCTCCTGATTTCCCATTTTTAATGTGTAATCTCCCCCCAAAGAATAAATTTAGCTTATTTTTGTGTGTGTGTTTGTTTTGACGCATTTCTTTTGTTAAAATGCTCCAGAATTCCCCGTTTGCCATCTTTTTTTCAAAATACGTTATACATATACACATCTTTACATGTATACACATGTATATACTTGTATATGTCCTATACATTTATATATGTGAAACTTTGAAAATTAAAAAAAACTAATATAGAAACTACTAACACCCAAAACCGCAAAAGGTTGGCCCGAGAAGATCAGGTAAACACCCCTGAGTGCAGGACCAGACCAATCCAGTATCACAGCTGTCCAGCATTGAAAACAAGCACCCTGACGGGAGCTTATACGTTATGGGCAGAATTTAAAAAATGTCACAAAAGAAAATTCTAAAATTCAAAAATATGTATATGTGGTATGTGTAAAGTATGACTTGACCCGTTGAGTTGCGTAGTAGAACTGACTTTATTAGCCGGCGACCTGCCCAGCTGACCTCCCGTGACCTCTCGTGACCTCTCGTGACCTGAGACCTTCTGCCTCTATACACACGACATCAGTATACACAACATCTTCCTTTTATTACAAAGTATTATTTTCACATTAGTCAGTAATAATAAAAGGGTGATTTGAGCTTATCCCTGGCCACATTGCTCATGGGTACCCTTTCTCTCAAGTCTCTGAATAACTTTAATTTTAAATAACGTTATGTCTGTAGGCCCTATGTCTGTATATGTATATATGTGTATATGCACATATAGTGCTTACCCGTTTATTAGTCAACATATTATCGAGATCAACAGGTAATTACGACCACTTTGACTCAGGCCCAAGTATATCCTTATATTTTATGTTTGCAAAAAAGCGACAACTATTGTTAGTATTAATACTGCACAGCAGTAAAATCCGTTAATTATCGCCGGTTTATTAAATCTCAATAGTTCTCAGTGAACGCCAACCTAGTCTAAAAACATGCGAAAACTGATTGCCACTTAGTCTGCTTCTCATGCCTGTCACTGTACAATAGTACAGTGACAGGCCACTAATCAATGACACCCAAACAACATCCTGATGTTCCGCTGAGGCTTCCCAAAAGGAAAGTTAGTTTTATTTAACGCCTCCAGAGCACATTGATTTTTATCATCGGCTATTGGACGTCAAACATATGATCATTCTGAGATATTTCTTTGGAGAAAACCCGCATTGCCACATAGGCTACCGATTTTGTTGTTGTTGCTGCAGTAGTTGTTTAAGCAGGGGAAATTTCAGTCGCAGACTACTGGTCTTCCTCAATCCACTGCTCCTTGCCCTATCCTAGTAATGCCGAGCGTCTGGCTAGGAAGCGACAAGTATCAATTTGTAAGTCATATAAGCAGCAAGCACTTTTCCACAGACAGGACAGCACATACCACAGCCTTTAGCGATATACCGAATGGTAGACAGGAAGTGTGAACACTTATTTGTCTCTCATTTTTGCTTGAGTGCAAGTAAATAAGCAACACAAAGAGTAATTAGTAGCATCTGGTGAATAAGGGGTCAAATTTCCCTGGATCATCAGCCCATGCTTTTTCTAATCTGTTCTTGAATGAATTAATTGACTCGGCATCAATAACATTTTGTGGGAGACTGTTCCATATATTTATGATCCTGTTTGAGAAACTATGTTGCCTTAACTTTGAAATGGCTCTGGGTTTTACTAGTTTGAGAGTATGGCCCCGACTGCCTTCTCTTTTATTCAAGGTGAAAAATGTGTTCATATCTATTTTATCAAAACCCTTCATAATTTTAAATACTTCAATTATGTCACTTCTTTTCCTTCTGTAGGAAAGGGTAGGAAGTTTCAATTCCCTAAGCCTTTGTTCATAGGGTAGGTCCTTTATAACTGCAACTAATTTCGTTGCACGTCTCTGAATCTTTTCGATCTCCAGAATGAACCAGTTGTGGACCACTGGTTGGAACGGAAAATAGCCCAAACTGCAAATGTGTCCAGTGAGCAGGATCGATCAGATGACCCACACCTTCACAGGTGGACAATCTACTGCCTGAGCGACGTCCCGCTCCCTCGCTGAGGCTTTCCATGCAGAAGGTCGGGAATTTGATTCTCGGTCGAGTCAAACCAACGATTTATAAAATTGATACTTGTCACTACCTAGCCTGGCACTTTGTATTCCTTGGATCGGGCAAGGACTGGTTAGCTCAATATCAGGATAATGTGACTGACTAGGAAATTAGGTCATGGTGCCAGCACCCTGGGCCCGTATGCAGGAGTCAGTGTTAGCGGGGTTTGGTGTTAGAGCCTATTACCGGTTAGCTATCGCCGATGTCACGAACTGTGTCAAGTCGTATGCAGGAGCGCGTAACACTTTCATTATAGCTAAACGCGAATTTATTTATAGATTTGGGAAATCCCTCTGCGTTTGTAGCCATATACTAGGCTCAAATCTATTGAATGCGATCATATTTAACAGAATTACATACGCATTGTGAACTTTTAGCAATTTAACCCTCAATTCGAAGCGTTACTAAGGCTACCGCCGCATTGGCGGCGATATTACTAGTTATATTTTCGAATCGACGAGCGTAAAGTAAACAAATCGCTAATACATTGACGCCAATGCGTAGACGTCGGCCAGTATGGATGTCGACGTCGACACAGCGGTCACGACGGCGGCGATTTGTTTACTTTACGTCCGTCGATTCGAAAATATAAGTATTAATATCGCCGCCAATGCGGCGGTAGCCTTAATAACGCTTCGAATTGAGGGTTAAATTGATAAAAGTTCACTTATTGCGTATGTAATTCTGTTAAATATGACAGCATTGAATAGATTTGGGCCTAATAAACTCGCTAAACCTAATATTTTTTAGGGGTAAGGTAGCACCGGTTAAGCCTTTGGTGTTAGGCCTAACACTGACTCGTGCATACCATTTTTTCACCGCTAAACCGGAATTCCCACCAAACACCGTTTTGCCTCGCTAACACTGACTCCTGCATACGGCCCCTGGTCTCCCAGTGGAGAAGCACTATGACTCCACCATGAGTGTGCACTGTCACAAGTTGGTAGCCATCCTGATATGACCTTAGATGTTGCGAGGACGTTAAACTTCAACAGACGTTCAGTAAGGACTGAACATGCGACCAAGTATTGACTATTACATTTCTTTTGCGCTGATATCCGAACCCAATTTGTACTAATCAATGAAGCAATTTCAGTTCTCAATTCTGTTAATTACAGTTTCTGTAGTATTTGTTGTTGTTGTTTATTGGGGTTTTACATACCAGCAACAGTACCGACTTGTGATATTTCCCACACATGGTGACTTTATAGTGCTGCCTCACTGCCGCCGGTACCACGAGTTGACATTCCACTCAAGTCAAACAATGTTTGCCCTATCATAACAATTTCAAGGGCTTTGTACGACTATGGTAACAAGAATCAAATGAGCAAGGCTTTAGCTTGATTCGGCCTGCGAATCGAACCTACAACCTTCCCCACTGAAAGCAAGCATTTTACTGTCCATCCGGGTCATTTAATGCATAAAAATAATCTTTTGAAAACGAAATGAGGTTTTTATGATAATCATGCTATTCAGTGGGATCACGTGACAAATAGAAGTCGGTGACTTGTTTGTACTAATGGGTGACTCATGGTTATAACATGTCATTCAGTGGGGTCACGTGACAAATAGAACTCGGTGATTTGTCAGTAATAAGGGGTTGTCCGTGTTCCTAGCATACCAGTCAGTGATGTCACGTGACAAATAGAACTCGGTGACTTGTTAGTAATAGGGGGTGCCTCATGTTCTACCTATATTATAATAGGTGTGTGTGTGTAGATTGTGTCAGGTTGTCCTGTAATGTGGTTTGTAACAATGCTATATGTGTGGCTAATTAATTTGGCCCTCGGGGGAAGCTGGGTGTGTGCACATCAGTATATTAACAAAGACCCTATAATACTAAGATGGCTCACTCCCTATCTCCCACATGGTAATGTAAATTTAGCAGTGCCCCCTTGTGGTGGGTTTGATCAGCCCGGCTGCTGGTTGGTGTTTCACATGTAAACACATACAATTATATTATACATGAGACAGGTAAGTATGAATACACATCAATATGAAATTGTTATGAACAAATACACATCATCATTAGCATCATCATCAGCATCGTCATCATCACACATCTTTCACATTCATATATACATTTATACATATAATATAGCACCTGTTTAACCAAGAGAACTGCCAGCGCACCAAGTGGTGGGTTTAATCAAAATGATCCGTTATTATAGGGCCTTTGATATTAAGCTGTTATTGCCCGATATGTGGTTTTAATAATGTCTACCGTTATTGCCCAATATGTGCTTTTAATTATTCGTACATAGTCGTTGGTGGCGAAAAGGGACGGGCCAATGGATGCCTATTTTTCATGTCTCATCCTCTTCCCATTTTGGCAGGTTGTGGAATTTGAACCCCCGAGTTCAACCCTGGCTGAGTCAAACTAATGACTTACAAGTTTATACTTGTCACTACCTAGCCAGGCATTTGGCATTACTAGGATAGGGCAAGGAGCAGTGGAATGGAGAAGACCAATTGTCCGCGATTGAAATGTCTCCTGTTTAATCACCTAATAATCACACAATTTGACGTTGGGTATATAAATACAACCTCGGAACCAGTGCTGACTAGGAGGAGGGTAAGTCTGTGTCAGTTGTAGTGGCGTGATTATTACTGTTATGGAAGACTTAACAATTTATACTTATCGCTACCGAGCAGGTGCTCGGCATTATTAGGATAGGGCAAGAAGCAGTGGAATAAGGCACACCAATTTAGTGGTGTTCTCTGTGGTGGAGTGGTTAGAGTGTCTGACTTTTTTCTAGGTCGGACTCCTAATCTGAAGGTCAGTGGTTCGATTCCCCATGTCCCCACCTCTGCCAATTTGGATTTCCACCGCTGTGTATAAATTACAGCGTCATCAAAGGCTAGTTGCTTTCATACCATGTCTATGTGGTGTGGGAGGTTAAAAATCCCTCGGGTCGGTAAAAGTGTAGGCTCGGGCTTTCTATCGACAAACTGTCTAATGGTGAAAATAAGTCTATTCAGACTTATCCATGAGAGGCAGTATAAATCTTCAAGAATTTCCTTGATTATAATACCCTCTGCTTAATAAATGAATGCATTTGAATACAAATATATGTATCTATGCATACATATATGTATATTCACATACATATGTCATGTATAACGGATTATGCGAGTATAAAGATATGGAAGGGAGTTATTCTCATATGTATGTGGTGTATAATGTATTATGCGAGTATAAAAATGCGAAGGGAATTTCCTATTATTCTATATTATTATTATTACTTCATACCATTGTTATTCTCCGTAAGACTATGCAGTTGACCGGTGGTGCCACCTGCGCTCACCCCACCCTCCACCTGGCCGTCATTGTCAGTCGTGCCGGAGGATTTTTTCTTACCCTTCGGCAAACCCAGCGCATGTGTACCGGTGGCGCCATCTTTGACCCATCTCTCCACCCTCTGATGTAAACCTGTGTCAGTTGCAGCGGAAGAAAACAGGGCACGGTGGCCGAATCGGTAGAGCGCAAGACTCCCGTGCGGGAGATCGGGAGTTTAATTCCTGGTCAAGTCAAACAAATGACTTACAAGATTGATACTTTCGCTTGTTTGCTTGGCGTTCAGCTTATAGGATAGGGTAAGGATAATATTGACTCGGTGCGATATCAGGTCATGGCGCTGGCGGACTGATGATTTCCCAGTGGGGCAGCACTATAAAGTTGCCTTGAGTGTGCACTGTCACAAGTCATTACCCATCCTGATATGACATTAGATGTTGCCAAGACGTAAAACTCCAACAAACAACAACAGCAGCGGAGGATTTATATATATATATATATATATATATATATATATATATATATATATATATATATATATAGTTAGATAGATAGATCGCCTTATCTATGTAGAAAATCTAAAGGCAGCTGAAGACCCATGTATCCTACCTACTGAAACTCAACAGGCAACAAAGATGTAGTGATACACTGATACTGATAGTAGTGTGTCATGTGACCCTCCAATAACCAATGACGAAATCAAATTAAGCACACATGCAATCAGAGATAAATCAGGAAGTGTGTAAATTGTAAGTGCCACCAGCCTTGATTTAAACCAGTTTGGACACTGTGCGCGCTATGGCTTGCTTTCTGTATTGGCCCGCCCATGGGGTGTCTCCTAAAGGCCCTGTCACACTACGACGTATAGCCTTAGCATATGCCGACGTATCTGATTTTGGGCCAACACGTCGATGTATGTTTGAGATACGGTATGGGTATGTTAGGCATATGCTGGTATATGCTGGTACACGCCAAGACTCCGAAAAACTATTGTGCATGTCAAAAAACTTAAATGTATGACAATGTTTTGGGTGTTCGTTAGAATACATTAGGCATACACTTTGTATATGTTATACATATGTCATTAAACGTTAGATATACATCATACATATGTTGAAGTATGTTAGTCATAAGTCGAGCAGGTGGAAACATACAGTCCGCATATCGACAATGTATTGACATAGTGTGACAATGTATGAATAACATATGTCTAATGTATGTCTAACGTACGTTTAGCATTTCTCCACCATGTCTTGACGTATTTAATGTATATGACATACTTCTGGCAATCGAATAACATATATAACATTCACCGGCATTCTGTGAGCATATTGCGAGTGTATTGCGTTTGGCCATACTTTCTATGATACGCTCTCATATGCTGTCATATCATAGCAATACGTTGGACATACATCGTGTATACATCCAACTTTGCCCCCCTCCCCCCGCCAACCCCCGCGCCGAAAAGTTCAACCCTTCTCGACGTATAAAAGTGATTTGAGCTGTCGGGCATATGCTTACACAATACATTGTAGTGTGACAGGGCCATAAATGGTAATGAAAGCACTGGGATGTGCCATTTGGCACCCCTTCTGCTGGCACTAGGTACAAATCGGACCCCAGTTCTCCATCCTTTGCCGCCGTCTCTTGTCTTGCCCATTTACGTCACGTGACCGTTTTCTGGATCACGATACAGCGTTGCCAACTCTCACGAAATTCCCGTGAGAATCACTGAAATCGAAGGTTCTGATCAGTCACATCACGACTCACGGATCAACCCCAAAATCACATTAATTGTTGTACTTTTGTGCAAAATTCCATGATTGTCTATACTTTTGTATGAATTTCTGTACATTTGATTAAATACAAGTAAATATCATGTCCGTAAGTGTCCGGCGGTGTCCAGTACAAGTTTTGAACACGCACAAAACTTGTACCGGACACCGCCGGACTGAGGTGTACGGTTCGTGTCCGTTTTAAGTCTGTTTAGTCCATTTTGGTCCGTTTCATGTCCGTTAATCATCCGTTAGGTGTACGGTTTGTATCCTGAAGAGTCCGTTGATGGTGCTGCGGGAATTTGGTCCGTCGGGTTTTGGCGCGTCCGTGAACAGTCCGGTAGGTGTCCAGTAGGTGTCCGGTAGGTGTTCAGTTGGTGTCCGGTTGGTGTACGTTTGGTGTCCGGTCAGTCCGTTTGACATTCGGTTGCCATCCGGTTCTCTTCTGGTTCTTGTCCGTTGGCTATTCGTTATGTACGTTTCTTGTCTGTTTAGCGTCCGTTTAGCATCCGTTTCATCTGGTGGCCATTGCAACAGTTTGACACCGAACACCATCGGACTAGACAATTCTTTGTCCGGTGGTGTCCGGTACTCAGTCCAGTAAGGTCTGACTGGGCCTTAATCAACTAATGTCCAAACAAAAATAGCATGAATGATACACTGGAAGACGTGGACCAGAGTGTCTGTAGTGTTTGCTGTACAGGTGAGTATGCTTGGAAAGGGCTTGGTGGGTGTAGTGTATGTACGACGCGAGCACCCGAAACCGAAACCCTGATCGGGCCGGCAGCGCCGTCTGCGCGGAACCCAAATAAAGCATTATGAAACGAGACGTCGTTGTGTAGAGTCGGTTCATGATCATTACATGGTGTCAGAAGCGGGAAACTGAAGCAAAATGGCTCTTTCCGGGTTGAAACCCCCCGCCGCACTGAATTTGAACGAGGACTTGGCGGCTAACTGGAAAGCCTGGAGCCATTCCTACCAGATCTACGCCACAGCAGCCGGAGTGCTGAGTAGGAGCGAGAAGGTGCAGTGCTGCGTGTTTTTACACGTGGCAGGAGCAGAAGCGCAAAAAGTGCATCAAGCAATGACATTCACGGCCGCCGAAATAGACAAAATCGAACCACTCCGGGAAGCGTTCCGGATATACTGTGAAGGACGAACAAACTTGACTGTGACTCGGTACAAGTTTAACTCGTATAACCAGGGCCAAGAGACGATGGACACATACATAAGAGAAGTGCGACACCGAATCGGACACTGTCAATACGAAGGCCTAGAAGAATCATTGATGTGCGACAGACTAGTGAGCGGTGTCAAATGCAATGAGCTACGCGATCGGCTCTTAAGAACGCCGAAACTGTCTCTCAAGATGTGCGAGGAAATATGCCGCCTGAGCGAACACACAGGACGACAGTTGGCAGGGGCGACAAGCGGCGAACATGCGGTGGATTACGTACGACGTGAGGATACGGCCCGCCAAACACCACGAACGTACGACTCCAGGCAGCAGCAGAGGCAACGGCCGGCCGCCAGAGGGAGCCGGGATCAAGACAGCAGACCCGGAGACGTGCGCGCAAATTGTTCATGGTGCGGGTACACTCACCGAAACGGTCGCGACGCATGCCCCGCAAAAGGCAAATCGTGCTCGGTGTGCAAAAAGATAGGACATTTCGCGAAAGTGTGCCGGGGCAAAACCACAAGCATAAACGAGATAGTCCTAAACGAACACGATGAAGACGACGAGAAGGAATTCGAAAACCCGGAATTTGACCTGTTCGTGGGAGCCATCGAGAGAGATGACAGCAAGACAAGCGATTTGTGGTTTGCCGAAATACCTGTGGGCCCCGTCAATATAAAATTCAAATTGGATACGGGCTCTGAAGCAAACATAATTCCAATGAACTTATTCAGCAGAATCAACAACGCGGAATTAAAAACATCAAGATGTCGACTCGTCACGTACTCGGGGAAAAGATAGTGCCGAGAGGAGAAACATCGCTGCTAGTGCGGGATCAGTGGCTACGATTCCAAGTGACAGAGACAGGATGCCCCATCCTCGGCAAGGAGGCGTGCGTCCGACTACGCATCCTATCGCGCATCGACAGTGTCCAGACGGAGGAAAACAGAGACATCAGTGATTCACAGAACACGGTAAAAACATTTAACGATGTGTTCACCGGTCTAGGCACGATTAAAATAAATGCTAAGATATACACAGACAGTACAGTGCAACCAGTCATTGACCCGCCCAGACGGGTACCGCATGCCATTGAAAACAAGGTAAAGGCAGAATTAGACCGAATGCTGAAACTGGGGGTAATAGTAGAAGAGACAGAACCGACGCCGTGGGTCAGTTCAATAACGGTGGTCAGGAAAAAAGACAAAATCAGAGTGTGCTTAGATCCAACCAGACTAAACAAAGCAATCCTAAGGGGGCCATACCCGACACGTACGGTAGAGGAGGTCATAGCAAATTTAGACGATGCAAAATACTTTTCAGTCCTTGACGCAAAAAATGGTTATTGGCAAATTCAACTAGACATAGACAGCTCAAAACTATGCACGTTTAACACCCCCTGGGGCAGATATAGATACACAAGGCTACCGTTTGGCATTAAAACCGCCGGGGACATCTTCATATACGAAATGAATAAAATTCTGCATGATTTGAAGGGAGTTAACGTAATTACAGATGACATTTTGGTGTACGGGGAAAACAATAACCGAGCACAACGCGAATCTCAACGCTGTCCTAGAACGGGCACGAGAGGTTGGATTAACCCTAAATCCTGACAAATCTAGCATTGGTAAAACAAGTGTCAATTACGTAGGCCACGTCATTTCGGAAGAAGGGGTGAAACCAAGCAATGAGAGAGTACAAGCAATAACAGACATGCCCACACCCACCAACAAACAGTCGGTACAAAGATTCTTGGGCATGGTAGCCTATGTAGCTAAATTCATGCCCAACCTCGCAGAACTAACAAAACCATTACGCATTCTAACAGTAAAGGAAACGGCATGGCATTGGCAAGAATCGCAACAAAATGCATTCGATAATCTAAAAAAAATGATCACAAAAGCACCTGTCCTCAGATTCTATGACGTAACGAAAGAGATAACTCTCCAAGTTGATGCCTCAAAGTCAGGGCTCGGGGCGGCACTGTTGCAAGAAGGCAGGCCAATAGCAATGGCATCAAAAGCGCTTGACGAGACCCAAAGCAGCTATGCGGTGATCGAAAAAGAACTCTTAGCAATCTGTTTCGGTTGCACGAAGTTCCATAACTACATATTCGGAAAGAAGGTGCGGGTCGAAACAGATCATAAACCACTGGTAGCAATTGTAAATAAACCAATGTACCAACTGTCCGCGCGCATGCAACGCATGAGGATGCGCTTATTGAATTACAACCTAGAACTGGTCCACATAAAGGGTTGTAATATGTATGTTGCAGATCCGTTGTCCAGAGACCACAGCGACAAGACAGGACCTGAGCAGCTGTTCGACACAGACATCACAGTAGCAGCAATACACTTAGTACAAGGGGGCCTTAATGACATCGCAAAAGAAACAAACAAAGATAAAGTGCTAACGGAAGTAATCAAAATGGTTGAGAACGGATGGCCAGAGGATAAAAACTCAGTACCGAAATGTGTGACGCCATTCCATACGTTCCGGCACGAAATAACCAGGGCCAACGGAGTATTACTAAAAGGTAACAGAATAATAATACCCTCAGAACTGCAAAAGGAAATGTTAACAAGATTACACGAAACACACCAGGGAATAATCAAAAGTAAGCGACTAGCAAGAGAACACGTTTTTTGGCCAGGTATGCAAACACAACTAGAAGACAAAATTAAAAGATGCACGTTATGCCAACAGTACAGGAACAAGCAACACAGTGAACCATTAACGTCACATGAAATACCATGCTCACCGTTCAACAAAATAGGGGCCGATCTGTTCCAAATAGAAAATCAAACATACTTACTAATCGTAGATTACTGGTCGAAATATCCAGAAGTGGTAGAGCTACAGACAACAACTAGCAGTGCAGTGATAAAAGCAATGAAGCAAATATTTGGTCGGCACGGCATTCCAGAGAATGTAGTGTCTGACAATGGTCCACAATTCGCAGGGGAGGAATATAACAAATTCGCAGAACAATACGGATTCAAAATCACGTTTTCGAGTCCGCACTTTCCACAAAGCAACGGGCAGGCCGAAAGGCATATCCAAACAGTAAAGAAAATGATAAAAAAGGCCATGACAGAGTCAAAAGACTACAACCTGTTCCTGCTAAACTACAGAAACACTCCGCTGGCAGACATAGACGCATCGCCAGCGCAAATGCTAATGAGTAGAAAGCTACGTTTGAAACTGCCAACAACAGCACAACAATTAAAACCCAAAGTAACTAGAGTAGCAAAACAACAAATCAGAAATGTACAAATTAAACAAAAACAACGCTACGACCGCCATGCAGGGAAGAATCACAACATCATACAGGCCGGACAATACGTGCGGTATCTAACCCACAAAGGGAAATGGGCCCAAGGGGTGATACAAAAGGCGGGCGACAACGAGACAAGAAAATACGTAGTACGCAACAACAAAAATCATAACCTAGTACGAAACCGAAAACATATATTCCAGACAAAGGAAAATAATCAGAACATTGAACAACTCAACCCGCACACACAACACGGGTCCCAAACTGATAAAGCCAGTGAGAACGCGTCACAAAGCCCATACACAACGAGATACGGACGACAAGTAAAACCGCCACAAAGGCTAGCGTATCAGTAGGTAATAAACATGTCACGCGTTATCGGCAACGCGACAGCGACCCACATCTACGACGAGATGCACATGTGCGCAAATGAATGCACAAGGTCACACGGTTGGTACGTACAGACACAAAGTCAAACATTATTAGATACCAATATATACAATGTTATAAATGTGCATGCGCTAAATGTTAGAAATAAGTACAAGTATCCACGAAATGACACACGTCCAAAAAGACCATAGTGTAAGGTCAAAACTATATACAAAAAAAAAAAAAAAATTAACAAGCCGGTTTAGGGGCTACCTTCGGAAGGAAACAGGGCTGTGCTTGCATGCCAGCCACAACGCGGTAAGTCGTAAATGATGTAAGAAACATAAGGTCACAGAAATGAATGACGTCACGACTGAATGTTACTTGCGATCCTCGGAAGCCATACACAGAGAGAAGTTAAAATCATCGGTAGCTTACTGTGCTTTCATTACAATGCAAAATGTATAAAAGGGAGATGTAGTGTATGTACGACGCGAGCACCCGAAACCGAAACCCTGATCGGGCCGGCAGCGCCGTCTGCGCGGAACCCAAATAAAGCATTATGAAACGAGACGTCGTTGTGTAGAGTCGGTTCATGATCATTACAGTGGGTGTGGCTTTGCCATGTGCCACGGTGGTGAGTGCTAAAGTGAAGATTGCACCTGGCAATTTGTCGCAACAATCCAAGCTGCTAAGCGAATTGCAGTGCATTACGCTTTGTAGCAAAGAGTGAAAACTGCATCAGATTGTTTAAACCAAAACACTTAGCTATATTTGATCTTAGATACACAACAATAATGCTGGTGCATTTATTAAACACTTATCGCTGCATAGATAGAATATTCAGTCGGTTTACTTAGCTATATTTGATCTTAGAAACACAACATTGATGCTGGTGCACTTATTAAACACTTATTGCTGCATAGATGCAATATTCAGTCGGTTTACTTAGGTATACTTGATCTTAGATACACAACATTGATGCTGGTGCACTTATTAAACACTTATTGCTGCATAGATGCAATATTCAGTCGGTTTACTTAGCTATACTTGATCTTAGATACACAACATTGATGCTGGTGCACTTATTAAACACTTATTGCTGCATAGATGCAATATTCAGTCGGTTTACTTAGCTATACTTGATCTTAGATACACAACATTGATGCTGGTGCATTTATTAAACACTTATTGCTGCATAGATGAAATATTCAGTCGGTTTACTTAGCTATATTTGATCTTAGAAACACAACATTGATGCTGGTGCACTTATTAAACATGTATCGCTGCATAGATGGAATATTCAGTCAGTTTAATAGAAACCCTCATCGCTGAAGCCAGTGATGTCCAGCATTTTGATGTGCATGCCAGTATTATTGTGCATGCTTTCACTTTGGTTGGTTGGTTGTTGGAGTTTTACGTCCTGGCAACATCTAAAGTCATATCAGGATAATTACCGACTTGTGACAGTGCACACTCATAGTGACTTTATTATTTATAGTCCTGTCCCCCTGGGAGACCAGGCTGCTCAGTCACATTATCCTGACACTGAGCCAACCAGTCCTTGCCCTATCCTAATAATGCAGAGCGTCTGGCTAGGAAGTGACAAGTATCAATGTTTAAGTCATTGGTTCGACTCTACCAGGGTTCGAACCCGTGGGTTCGAATCCCACGATCTCCCAAAATAACTTTAAATAGCTCTAAGCTTATCCCTTTGGATAGTTGCTTCAAGCTGAAGTAATGTAGTAGTACTAGTAGTCTGCACTGACCTTTCATATAAGGAGACACATAGAAAGGTAGGCGTGGATAGAGTGATTGCATCAGGCACCCTAGGTAGTGTAATGGTTGGCACACTAGCCCCAGAATGGCAAGAAGTGTGGGTTCAATCCAGTTCTGGGTGCAATCGTTCCCATTTTTATCACCCCCATGATACTGGTTATGGAACCAGGATACTGTACAAGCTACAGGCTGTATGGTAGTTGAACCTACCCTGTGTGTATATATATATATATGAGACTGTCTCAAAAGGTGCTAAGCAATATGGGACAAAACTTTGACCATTGTAACGATCAACATACTATCTACTTATGCATTTGCTCAGGATAAACTGATTTGTTTTTAACATGGTGTTTTATAATCCCAATAGAATACATATTGATTTGAAGCAAATGTCCTTGTGTTTTCAGTGTAACAGTTTCTGTGCAGTTTTGTGTCAATCATTACTGTGGACAAAAAAAAACGAAGAGATAGCACCTTTTGAGACAGGCTCATATATGTAAGTGCAGTGTCTCTATCTAATTGTAAGCATTAAACGACTTATGGACATAGGCCCTTAAAAGATACATTGCTAGGGTCAGTTGTGCAACTAACCTCGTTTTTTAAATCAAAATAGCGCGAATGTAGGATCTCTCAACAGCAAAAGGTTCTTGCTATGTATTTATTTGTGTATTTGGCTGCAATGAAATTTTGCTTAAAACTATTCTACGTGAAATAAAATACCACTTCCTGTGTATATGTCTAGCAATGTGTATTATTGCAGTGTGGTTCATCCACACCGTGGCGTGGTTAGTTAGTAGGTGGGTGGACACCAATTTGGGTATCTCAACACTGATGTATTGTGGCAGCTAATCAGCCAATGCAGTGCCTTGTTTATGCCTAATATAAATAATCAGAAGCACTTTTCGGTGACAATGCTTACTGTCGCATTTCAAAGAAAGCTGCTGCCCTTTCATGTCACACTCACATTCACAGTGCTATTTGCAATGTGTGTATATGTGTTTGTATGCAATGCAAATATATTAAGCAATTAATGACAGATATGGGGTTTGAGACCGGAGGGACTGTGAGATCATTTGTTTGTTTGTTAGAGTTTTATTTCCTATCAACATCTAAGGTCATATCAGGATGGGTACTGACTTGTGACAGGGTGTATTCATTGTGACTTTATAGTGTTGCTCCATTAGGAGATCAGGCTGTCAGCACCATAATCCGCTATCCCACTCATTCACATTATCCTGATATTTATAATCCAGTTCTTGTCCTATCCTATTCCTGCTGAGTGCCAAGTATCAGTTCTGTGAGTCGTTGGTTTGACTCAGCCGGGGTTCGATCCCACGAAGTCAGCCAGCATTCTTACCGATTAGGCCATCCCGTCGAGTAGGCTGCGCTGAGATGAGATAGACATGCATCACAGAGGTAGAAGGGTTTCAAACTCGATATTGGAATGCTGAGCTGTTTATCAGATGGTTTTATTTATCGAACTCTAGTCAATTTGATCGGAAGAAACTTAGATTTAAATTAAGTTTGGCAGATTACCAGCCATGCTAGCAATGATAAATTTAAGCACAATGTATATAAATATATTTGCACACTCATATATACACATATATATATATATATATATACATATGAAGAGTTCAGGCGCAAACTACGTAAATGCCAATCCAAAAATGGAGATAAACATTGGAATCAAACCCTCAAAAACTTATTTTCTATATATTCCTTCTCTTTTGTTTGTTGCTCCATAACCACGTGATCATATGAAAAGTGGAATTAGTGAGATTTACAATTATTTTCAGGTAAAGATCCTTTAGTTAAACTACATTTTTGGATCGGTGTTTACATGGTTTTGCACCTGAACTCTTCATATATATATATGTATATATATATATATATATATATATATATATATATATATATGTATATGTATATAGATACATATACTCGTTTACAGGTAGCGTGTTCAATATGGCAAGAGTTCATTGATTAATCTGTTCATCCCTTGATATGCTATTTGGCATGTTTATATACACGTAGAAATATCCAAACATTGTGGTATAGAGTAATAGAGCATGGTTGGACATGAAAGTACACACACGCATATATATATATATATATATGAGCTATAGGTAATTATAAAGGTATAAACAAGGGCATGTTCCCTTCAATTCCCTTCCTTACCTCACTGGCGTGGAAAAAGCCATCTATATATTAGATGCATATATATATATATATAAATATATATATATATATATATATATATCTGCTGGAACTGACACAGGAAGTCATAAGTGGTTAACGTGGTGGGCTCACATAGGAGTGGTTAATGGTGTGGGTTCACGGGTGGTGGCACCACCAGTCGTAGTTAGAGGTGATAGAGATTGATTGGAGTGTGGGTGTGATACAGGTAATTTCCGCTAGTTATGCTTGTATTATTCTTATGTTTAAAGTGGATATATATACAGTAAAACCTCTCTAAATAGACCGACCATGGGACCGACTTTAAATGGTCCACTTAGGGAGTTGGTCGTATAAGGGGTTTGTTTTATCGTTACAATGGTATTGCATGGGCGATCGTTTGGGACCCAAATAAACTGATCGATATAGGGGAGTGGTCGATCTGTGGAAGTGGTCGGTTAGAGAGGTTTTAGTGTATATATATATATATATATATATATATATATACATATATATATATATATATATATATATATATATATATATATATATATATACACTAAAACCTCTCTAAATCGACCGACCATGGGACCGACTTTAAGTGGTTCATTTAGGGAGGTGGTCGGTTTAGAGATTTATAATATCCTCACAATGGTATTGTTGGGACCCAAATAAAGCGATCGATATGGGGGAGTGGTCGATCTTTGGAGGGGTCAGTATAGAGAGGTTTTACTGTATATATATAATATGCATTATTAAACTGTATATAGATACATGCAAATAAAAATTCGGAGGTGTGAAATAGTTCATTACCATCATCAATATAACAAGTTATCAAAAAAGTAAAATGAGTCATTATGATCTTATTCAGATAACAAATATAGACTTTGTCTTCATTTGATCCTTTACTGCAATAATGACCTAAAAGCAGGTACAACAACCTACACTCTGCCGCCAGGTATTTATAGCAGGCTTGGAACTTCCATCTCCGTAAGACAATGGTTGTGTCGTATCAGACATCCATAAAAGCATCGACCAGCTGTAGGGTGTGTGTGGTATGTGGCGTCACTCGATCTCACCTGCACAGCCACCGTATGCACGAATCGGGGTTAGGCTTAGCCGGAGTTAAGGCTCTAGCCGCGGATAGCTACCTCAGGGTAGTGGGGGGTTTGAGAAATGTGTGAATCGGTATGCACCAATGTTTTAGCCGCTGCGAATAGCTAACCGTGAGTTTATTTATAGATTTGGGAATTCCCTCTGCGTTTGTACCCATATATTAGGCTCAAATCTATTGAATGCGATCATATTTAACAGAATTACATACGCAATAAGTGAAATTTTATCAATTTAACCCTAAATTGGAAGCGTTATTAAGCCTACAGCCACATTGGCGGCGATATTAATACTTATATTTTCGAATCGACGAACGTAAAGTAAACAAACCGTCGCCGCCGCCAGTATGGAAAGCGACGTCGATGCGGGCGGCGGCGGCGATTTGTTTACTTTACGTTCGTCGATTCGAAAATATAACTAATAATATCACCGCCAATGTGGCAGTAGCCTTAATAACGCTTCGCATTTAGGGTTAAATTGATAAAATGTCACTTATTGCGTATGTAATTCTATTAAATATGATCGCATTCAATAGATTGAGAGCCACACACGCACACTAACCGCCCCGGCTAGATGTAAAACCTGATTTGAAAATGGTTTAACTTAGCCGAGGCTACGGTCGGCGGTTAGCCCTAACTCCGATTGGTGCATACCAAATTTTCACATTTAGCCGAGTGTGGATACCTTAGCCACGGTTAAGGCACTAACCCCGATTCGTGCATACGGCCCCTGGTCTGTCGTCTCAACCCTCCACTCCAAAAGGAATCCAGTTTTGAGGTCGGGGATGGGGGGGGGGGGGGGTGAGAGGTTGTAGGTTGATGGGGTGGTTAACTAGCACTGTGCTTAAGGTTGCATAGTCCGATAAAAGCATCAAATTTTCTAAACTAAAACAATTATCTAGATTTTATTCCATATATCTAACTTAGATATTGATACACTCATTAAGCATGTATTGCAACATAGAAGGGGATACTAAATCAATTTAATAGAACCTGTTACTGCTGAAGCCTATGGTGTCAGAGTTTTGGCGTGCTTGCCAAAACTAATTCTACATGTTTGCACTGCAAATATCTCAAGAGTCAACCATTTAAAATTTAATTTAATTCAAGCTTAAAGTAAGGTAGCTTATAATATAAGAATCAATTTGATATATTTATCTCAGAGTAATGATAGAAACTCAAAACCATCGGACTATGCAACTTAAAGGGTGTGCTAAAATGATTGAGGGAACTTTATATCTTCGCAACTCAATCGATGTGATTAGTAATAATATGTGGGTATATGTGTGTATATACAGTCTACTCTGTCAGTAACGGCCTCTGTCAATAACTAATCTCTGTCAATAACGGCAAAAAGTGCTGGTCCTGTCACGGCACCCTTTTAATTTAATAGCATTGCCTCTGTGTCTAACGGACAACTGTCTTATGCGGACAACGAGCCGTTTTTTCACCTATTTGATCAATATTATCTGTCAATAATGACATGCCATATAGTTATTCTAACATGTGTACCATGTGTTTTTTGCTGTTTCCTCACAATTGAATCCAATCCCAATGGTTTAATTTAATAGCATTGCCTCTGTGTCTAACACACAACTGTCTTATGCAGACAACTAGCCATTTTTTTAACCTATTTTATCAATATTCTCTGTCAATAACCTAATGTAAGGACCGTCCCAGTCAATCACGTATAAAAGAAAAACATTGGTTTCAACCCATTCCATCAGTCAGTCTCTGCCTATAACGGATCTCTCTATAACATCATCTTGCTCCAGTCCCATGGGTGTCCGTTATAGACAGAGTAGAATGTATATGTATATGCATAGTACATGCGTAGGTTACCAGATTGTCGCTGCCTACAGGCAGGTAGTGGTTGATTGGAACGAATTGGTGTGTAGGATCGGATCAGCTTGAAAGTATGGCGGGCTGAAGAGCGGGTTTCTAAATGGCAAGGACATAGGTGTGGGTTTCATTTTACAAACTGTGTTCAGTGACAGTGTTGGTTATTTCTATCACACTCGTTTTCTCTGTGTGTGCGTGTGTGTGCGCGTCCCTCTCTCTCTCTCTCCCTATCTCTCTCTCTCTCTCTTTCTCTCGCTCGCTGTCTTTCAGGTAAGGGGGGCTTGTACTTTGTAGGGTTGTTGTTTGTTTTTGGGGAGTTTTCAGTCGCATTGGTGCGCTGAAGGCTGCAAATCTGCAGCACTGAATGGGCATCGCTAAAAGCGGTCCCATGTGGTTGGGTTTGTTTGTTGTTGTTTTATGTCCTAGCAACATCTAAGGTCATATCAGGACGGGTACCGACTTGTGACAGTGCGCACTCATGGCGACTTTATAGTGCTGTCCCACTGGGAAACCAGGCCGCCGGCACCATGACCTGGTATCCCACTCAGTCACATTATCCTGACACTGAGCACACCAGTCCTTGCCCTATCCTAATAATGCCGAGCGCCTGGCTAGGAAGCGACAAGTATCAATTTTAGAGTTGGCTTCCGATGGGTAGTGGTCAGAGAAATTGTGGGGGGTGGGGGGGGAGGAAAAAGGCAGCCTCAGAGCCCAACCACAGTCCTCTGAGAGGGCCGGGGGAGGCTGGGTGGTTGGTGTAGTTTTACGCCCCAGTAAGACCCTAGGCCATACCAGACGTGCACCGACTTGTGACAGCGCACGCTCATGGCGACTTTATAGTACTGCCCCACTGGGAAATCAGGCCACCGGCACCATGACCTGATGTCCTACACAGTCACATTATCCTGACACTGTGTGCCCAGTCAGCTTGTAAGTTGTAGGGTGTCACCATTAGTATCACCCCCGCGCACCACAATTAGGTCAAAGGTGACCAGTACTTTTCTTATTTTATATTTATTTGCATTTTATGATGTCAGTAACGACATTTTTTGTGTAGGTGTCCCCCTCCCCCACCAATCCCCCCCCCCCCCATCCCGCCCCATCAACAAGGGGACAGTCACCGCATCTAGCGGTTAGTGTTAGTAGAACTACCCTGTTTATGAAAACACAGTCTTCAGTGAAGATGTGTGTTTCTTTTGTCAGCAGACGACATGTTGGCTTTGGGTGCGCAAACGACAGTATAAGGTCGAATTGTGTGAATATCCTGTTTACGATTGATTGATTGGTGGTTTCTTTACGCCGTGTCGGAAGCATAGTGAAAACATACAGTTTGGTTTTGGGTGCACAGATAACATCATCAGGTCGAATTGTGTGAATATCCTGTTCATGAAAACAAAGTCTTCAGTGAAATTATATACATTTCACTGTGTTTCTTTTGTCAGCAGACGACATTTTGGTTTCGGATGTGCAGACGACAGTGTCAGGTCAGGTTGTGTGAATCCTCTAGCGATGAAAACAGACAGTGAAAATATTATATTTTACTGTGCTTCTTTTGTCAGCAGACGACATTTTGATGACAGTGTCAGGTCAGGTTGTGTGAATACCATGTCTATGAAAACAGACAGTTTTCAGTGAAAATATTATATTTCACTGTGTTCCTTTTGTCCGCAGACGACATTTTGACGACAGTTTGTGTGAAGACACTGTCTATGAAAACAGACAGTCTTCAGTGTAAATATAACATTTTACTGCTTCTTTTGTCAGCAGACGACATTTTGGCTTCGGATGCGCAGACGACAGCATCAGGTCGGGTTGTGTGAATGGGCTCCGGTTACAAATAAATGTGGTTGTGGGAGTCGTGAAACTAAAGTCCAGAAGCCTATGCCGAAACCAGCGAATGAGACAGGCCGGCCATTTTAATGACGTTGACATTTGCAATCAGCTGAACAAGATGATTAGTATTACACTAGTCAAAGAGAAGTTGCGGGACGGTTTGTGGCAAAAACAAGTAAAAAAGAAAGATTAATTATGCGCGTTTGGTTATTTTAATAACAGGTGTACCTCGTAGAAGTTTGCGCTTTATGTTACAAAGCATTACTTGTAAACCCTCCGAAATCCCTAAACCCATTCCACATCCAGTGTAGAATAATGACTGGTTGAAGATGGATACGTCTTGTTAGTCGTGGAAAATATAAAACCGTAGCTGGTTGAATTATTTTAATCTCGTCTGATCAATATGGTGGATGTTGTGGAGGACTCCTCCTCCTGCATGTGGCTTTTTGCTTATTATGTCTTTACCTCCTAGCAACATCTGAGGTCATATCGGGACGAGTGTACTCATGACAAAGCACAGTGCTCTATGTGACTCACTAATTTATAGGGAGGGTTACTTTTGGAATATAATATAAAGAAATTGTTCAACTGTTCTCTCTCCCTCTCGCTCTCTCTCCGCCCCACCCCCTCTCTCTCTCTATCTCTCTATCTTCGACCTGTTCGCTTTTTCTCTTCATCCCTATCTCTCTACATGATTTGTCAAACATTAGTACTTGTCGCTCGGAATTCCTCGGATATGGCAAGGACTGATTTGTTTAGTAGCCGGATAATGTGACTGAGTGGGATATTAACCAGTTGCACGGTCTTCCGGTGGGGGCAGCACAATAATGTCGCCATGAGTGATATACAATTCGCTGTTGCTAGGACATCAAACCGAACCATCATTCTCTTTATCTCATGCTTGGTCTCTATTTAAAGCTGCATAGTGCGATAAAAGCATCACATGTTCTGAACCAAGGCATATCCAAGTTAGACACTAGTGTACTTATTGTGCCTTTATTGCTGCATAGAAGGGAAAACTAAGTCAATTTAATAGAACATGTTACTTCTGAAGCCTATTGCATCAGCTTTTTGACTCGATAAAAGATTCACCCTGTACTTCCAGTACAGGAGTGAATGACGACGTAGTGTAAATACGGGCGAAAATAGCTTTAGTATGGAACAGGAAGTAGAATGCCTGCCTCCGGTATCAAATGGATACTTATATCGGCACAGAGTTGGTGAAATGGGAGAGAATGCAAAAAGACAAGATGGCGGCCATAGAACGCCATCGATTTCACTTTTAAATGGCATTAAAGTATATGTTTTATTATATTTTCCAACTCAAAGGTAGCGGGTAAATATGAAGACGTACATAAAGAATATAGTGTGCTTCTTAAATTAAGAATTTACCAGCTCAGTTAATTTCCCCAGCATGTCGAAATTCTTCGCCAGGGTTGGTTTTCACCCCTGTACTGGAAGTACGGGGTGAATCTTTTATCTACTTTTTTATGTGCATGCTGACAGTAATTTGGCATGTTTTCACTTCACATATCTGCAAAGTTTACCATTTAAAACTTTAATTATTTCAAACCAAAGTAAGATAGAATCAACGTAATATGTCTTTAAACTGGCAGAAACTCAAAGCCATCGGTTTATTTTTATTTTATTTTTTTGTGACAAGTTATTTAGTCTGCCCATAGCATATAAGCTCCTGTGAGGGTGCTTGTTTTCAATGCTGGGCAGCTGTGGTACTGTTTTGGTCTGGTCCCGCACTCAGGAGTGTTTACCTGGTCTTGCTCAGGCCAACCGCAATTTTAATCAAGCAGTCCAAAACATTGACTGTTTCTCTCCTTAAAGTTTATTGCTTCTTAATCAGCATTAACATTTTCACTTCATAAAGCCTCTATTTAATAAACCGGTCCAAAGAACATTGCTTATTAAACTGCATCGAATCATGGATAGGAGTGAGAAAATCCACAATTGCAATGATTAATTAATGATCAATTGTTCCGCACTCATGAGTCATGCAATGGTGTCATAGCGGTTCACCGGTCACTATCCCCCTTACTCCGCACCCCCCGCACCCCCCCCCCCCCCACACACACACTACTCCACCCCTACCAGCGCTCTTAACAATACTCCCAGCACCCACTCCCCCAGCACGCCGCTTCACTGGATGTTACGAGGAATATAAGGTACCTCCACCAATAGGCTGAAATTGTCAAGCAGTCGACTGGAATTTTTACACTAAGAATTGTATGGGGAAAAAATAGTTATGGGGGAGGGTGATCGCTGATGATGAGGCCGATGTAATATGAGATAGCCGACTGGGTAGAGTCCTCGGTTCCTTGGCGGGGTCAATCCCCGGCTGAGTCAAACCAGACTTATTAAAGTTATACCTGTCGCTACTTAGCCTGGTGTTCGACATAATTAAGAGGCAAGGATTGGCTGGCCCAGTGTCACGATAATATGAGTGAGTGAGTGTATTATCGGGTCATGGTGTTGGTGTGACAGTATCCTATTGGTGCAGCGGGATGAAGCCGCTATGAGAATGAATGCGCGCTGTCATGAGCCCATATATATGTTCTGATTCCACCTTATGGTGCTGTCACATTTGATGCTTCTAGCCAACGCGCGTCGATGTATGTGATTTTTTGAAGCAACGTCGGGATACTTCAGGAAACGTTATGCATGCATTACGTGTGCGTTAGGCGCGCGTTGGTATTCGTTGATCTACGGTGACGGTCGGCGGCACACATCAGGGGATCGGCGAGGTTTTGTGCTTGTGCAAAACTTTTGATGTGCGATGACGCGCGGGTGCCAACGTTATGGCAATGTTAGGGGCGCATCGAGATACGTTAGACGCTCGTTGGAGGAACGTTGTGTGACGTTGTCCTAAGTTGACTATTTTTTCAATGACAGCGAGCGTTCCGTCAGCGTATCGGTAACGTACCACCATCGGGAAGCATTACCCATGCATTAGGCCAACGTCGCATGCACTGATAGCATGCTGGCTCCATGCCGACACGCGCTGGAGTGTTGTTGGTCACGCGTCGATCATGCGTCGATCACGCACTCTCATACGTCGTGTAACACGTCGGTCGGTTGCTAGCGGAGCGCTGGAATAACATCATGCGAACGCTATGCGCACACCGCACGCGCATGAGGCTCTTTCCCACACGTTGCGCCTACCTTTTTAAAAAAAAATTCCCACGCGTCGATACACGTTACCACAACGTCGTCGCACGCTACCAACACGTTGCGCTGACGTCAAACTTTTTCCCACTGCGCCGAAAAGTTTTACGTGTCTCGACGTTAAAAAGTGATTTTGCGCATTGGCGGCACGCCAGGAAGAAGCCTCGTAATGTGACAGGGCCATTAGATGTTGGAAGGGCATCAAACCCAAAACAAATAAAAGTAAGTGATGCGTTGGGACAAATATAGCGAACGTTGGAGTGGACTTGTACTGCATATGATTATTTTTGTTCGTTTGAGTTTTATGCCCTAGACCCATGTAATGTCATAACAGGGCGAGTACCGACTTGTGACAGTACGCACTCATGGTGACTTTATAGTGCTACCCCACTGAAAGAGGGTCACCCGATATCCCACTCAGACTCGATATCCCACTCAGTCACATTATCCTGACACTGAGCTAACCAGTCCTTGCCCTATCCTATTAATGCCAAGCGCCAGGCTAGGAAGTGATAGGTATCGGTTTTGTGAGCCATTGTTTTGACTCGACCGGGACTCGAACCCCCGTCCCGTCCCCGTGTATGCCAGCGGGGATAGATGCGGGGTGGGGCGGGGTGGGGCGGGGCGAGGTGGAAAGGAGAGGGGAGGGGACGGGTGTGTGGGGAGGGGTGGGGAAGACAGTGGAGGGGGTCGGGTGGTGAGGCTTATTGATGGATCACTGAACTGCAATGTCGGTTTTAGACAAATTACACAGCCTCTCCCAATACCATCCCGGGGCAATGGGCAAGAAAGATGAATCCGTCAATTTGGGTGACCTTCATTAACGGCAAGTTAATGTTTCGGGTTGTTATTCTCTTTTTCTTCTTTTTTTTTCTTTTAAAAAAAAGAAGAAAATGATTATAAATATCGTTGATTCGGGGGCGGCCTGTGGGTTGTGAGCTGCCCATAGAATGTCACAACCAATGCCGCTTTGAATACCAGTTAATTCTAGTTTGTGGTGGCTTGTTTGTTGGGGTTTTACGTCCTGGCAACCTCTAAGGTCATATTATGACAAATACCGACTTGTGACACTGTGCACTCATGGTGACGTTATAACTTATAGTGCTGTCCCATTGCGAGACCAGGCCGCTGGCACCATGACCCGATTTCCTACTCAGTCACATTATCCTGATACTGAGCTAACCAGTCCTTGCCATAGCTTAATAATACGGAGTGCCAAGCTAGGTAGCGACAAGTATCAATTTTGTAAGTCATTTGTTTGATTCGACCGGAATCGACTTACCGACCTTCTGCACGGGGGTGGTGATGGTGGTGTTATTGTTGTTGTTGTTGTTGTTGTTTGTGGTGAGGTTGGTGGTGATGGAGGTGGTGGTGGTGGTGGTGGAGGTGGTGGTGGTAGTGTTGGTGGTGTGGGTATGGCTCCCGTAGGTGTGATAATGGTGCAAGTGATTTAGGGGTAGGCAATTTTATTAGGATGGGCCGTCAGGCGAAAGGGTGGGGGGCGTGGAAGGGGTGTGGGATGGGGTAGTGGCGGTAGGGGTATCATTTTCTGTTAGTTGTCAAAAGCCTCTCTCCTTTGTGTCTGCTTGTCTCTCTCTCTCTCTCTCTCTCTCTCTCTCTCTCTCTCTCTCTCTCTCTCTCTCTCTCTCTCTCTCCTCTCTCCCTCTCTCTCTCTCTCCCCTCTCTCTCAGTTCTCTTTCTCTCTGCCTCTCTCTCTGTCTCTCTTGATCATTTGAATCCCAGCCGCGTCAAACCAATGACTTGTCGTTACCTAGCCTGGCACCCGGCATAAGTAGGATAGAGCAAGGAGTGGTTAGCTCAGGATCCAGATAATGTGACTGAGTGGGATATCAGGTCATGGTGTCGAGGGCCTCATCTCCCAGTAGGGCAGCACTATAAAATCGCAGTGAGTGTTGTCACAAGTTAGTACCTGTCCTGATATGACCATATATGTTGCTAGGACGTAAAACCCCAACAAACAAATCTTGATAATTCTCTCTCTTGATGTAAAGGGCAGGTCAAACACACAACACATAGCGAACACACATGCGAACACACACACACTATCTAAGGACAGGGCATGGGTGAAAGGATGCTGTAACAAACCACAATGGGACGGTAACCCTCTTTCCCACAGGCCTATATGATATCATCCTGCAATAGATGTACATTAGTAGGCTTAAGTTATCATATACAGGTTAGGAAAAAACTTGAAAATTAAAAAAAACTAAAACGAATATAGAAACTACTAACACCCAAAACCGCAAAGGTGGCCCGAGAAGATCAGGTAAAGACTCCTGAGTATGGGACCAGACCAATCCAGTATCACAGCTGTCCAGCGTTGAAAACAAGCACCCTCACAGGAGCTTATACATTATGGGCAGAATAAAAAACTTGTCACAAAAAAACAAAAACAAAAACACGCCACCCTATAAAGGTTTGCGCGCGCATCCCCACACACACACACCTACACACGCCAGCCTTCCCGAAACCTGGTAATGTTAGAGACATATGTCTATATTTCTCTTGAGAATAAAATGGTGGGAGTCTGGGGGGGGCGGGGGAGTGATGACAAAAAGAGGAATGTATAGTTTCAACAGTCTACTATTTTGAGAATCTATAGCTCCCTATTTTGAATATAGACCTCCCCTTATTTTGAGCATCGATCCATGTGTGAAGTGAACACTTAATTGGTTGCTAGGAAATGCAGATAGCGCGTGCATTGTCTGACCTCGGAAGATATGGCCCTAGGAAAATAGCAAATTAAAGGGTTATGTGCCATTAAATCAAAAGCACCTCACAGTACTGTTATTACGGCGGGGGATATATCACCTTTATTTTGAGCACATGCATGTTTGCATGTGGATAAAAGATTCACCCGGTACTTGTAGTACACGGGTGAAGACCAGCCTTATATAAATACGGGTGAAAATAGCATTATATGGAAGTGAGGCTACAGTATGTGGCCCCAGTATCAAATGGCTACCCATATTATGCATATAGGCACAGAGTTGGTGAAATGGGAGAGAATGCAAAAAAGACAAGATGGCGGCCGCAGAACGCCGTCGATTTCACTTTTAAATTGCATTAAAGTATATGTTTTATTATATTTTCCAACGTCAAAAGTAGCGGGTAAACAATGAAGACATATACAAAGAATAAATGTTGCTTCTTACATTGTGAAATTAGGCTCTCATTTCATTGACCCGTTTTTTTCGCCAGCTTTTACATAAGGTTGGTTTGCACCATTACTGCAGCAGTACGGGGTGAATATTGTATCTAGTTTGCATGGTGCTGATTTAATGTGCATGAATGGATCTATGACATTGAACACATCAGTTCTCATCTGATCACCATAGTTACGCAACATTAAGTCCCGTCACTGGCACTTTTGCTTAGCAACCGCCTAGGAACTGGAGGCACTGTGGACATTTTTTTATATAAATATCTTGCCATGAATATGACCTTTGTTGTCAACCTGGCACTAAAAAATCTCCATCATCTAACAGTAACAAGGACGTGACAAATCAGCTGTCTGGGTAGGCCGTGTGGTGGGTGTTATTTTTTTTCTGATTTTGTTATGCGCGTGCGGCCATTAAGGTTTAATTTTTCAATTTATTTTGAATATGGCTTCCTCGCAGAGCACATGCATTATAAGCTAAATGAAATGGAATTATTCTGGAAGGCAAAGCCTTTTTTTATATTTATCTATCGCTGAAGTCGGTTTGAAGCAACTGTTCAACATCTTTAGTTAATATTCGAAGAATTGTATTCTATGACCGACAGGTAGATGGGGAGCCCAGAGGTAAGGTAGAATTTTCATTAAATAAATAAAAAGATTGACCCCTATCCAACCATTGTTAAATCCTAGCAAAACTACTTTAATAAAACTATTAACAAGCAGTGGATGTGTTGGATCCAGCATGTAATGTTTATCTGTATTGGCATAGAGGTAAGAAATTGGTAGAGAATGCTAAACAACAAAGAACCAAGATGGCGCCCAAAAGAGCCCTTGATTAAACTTTTGGAGACTATTAATCTAAACAATCTCATGAATTCTTCACTCAAACGTAAAGGGCTTTGATGCATAATTATTTGAACTATATATTGGTGGGATCGAGGGTTTGAATCCTGGTCGAGTCAAACCAATGACTTAAAAATTTATACTTGTCACTTCCTAGCCAGACGCTCGGCATCACTAGGATAGGGCAAGGAGCAGTGGAATGAGGAAGACCAGTCGTCTGCGACTGAAATTTCCCCTGCTTAAACAACTAATGTACCCCAACAAATTATTCAGCATATTAGATTGTAAAATGATGTTGTTGATTCCATAACCCAGACTTCCTACACTTTTCTAATGGGTTGTTCAGCAGCCCTGTCACAGTGACAGTGCTGCGGGAGTTACTAGACTCTGATAAGGAATGATGTATCGGCAAGAGAACACTTTTCACTACGCAATTAAACCAAGATGATGGATTTAGAAGGCTGCTTAGATGGCATGGAAATGGGGTATTAGTTTTAATATATTATATACATTATATATATTATATACATTATATATATTATATACATTATATATATTATATACGTTATATATATTATATACATTATATATATAATATATATAAATTCTATATCATACATATATTCGATATATAATATTCTGTCAGCAAATACAGACTTCCTAAATCCGAAGATATTCAACTAATTTGAAAAGGCATGTATCTTGATACGCTTCATTCCGATCATTCCGTTGCCATGGTAACGAGCTGTTGTTTTCAATATAGGGGTGGCTTGCCTGTACTAAATTCCTACCTACTGCTTCGTCACTAGTGTCTTGATTACTGTCACATTGAGTAAAGGTAAGATTCCGTTGACATGTAAAGAAAATGTATATGATATGTGACTATGGCATCCCGCTTTCAAACTTTACCCATATGTGCTGTTGTTATCTAAAATTGTATAAAAAGTAACATTGATTGTCTATGGGCCAATTCAATTTTACGCATTATGTACAATGTATGGAATTACTCTTATTAACACACAGGCATTTCCTTTTATATATATATATTAGATTAGTTAGACGAATCTTACCTGATGGATAACTGTTGTTTTACCGAGGTATAAGCCTCAGATAGGCGTAGGCTAGGGAGAGGGAAGCACATCCGGTCCAGCAATTTTTACCTACTTATTCAGGATAAAATGATCTAAATAACACAATAATAAATGAAAATAATAATGGAACTGTGAAGTTTTCCTGGTACAAGCCAATCGAATAGACGTGGAAGGGTGTGGTGGGCGGGCCCTAGCCCACGTCTATCCGAGGCTTATACCTCAGTAAAACAACAGTTATCCATCATCTATACCCAGGTAAGATTCGTCTAACTAATCTATTTTACATCGGTATGCAGCCTAAGGCTAGCCTCAGGCTAGGGAGACTTTTACGTAATATCATTTTATCCTGTATGTATTGTTAACTATTCAATGACATGTTATATCACATTGGAACCCAGTAATCGACCAAATTTTTTGAGAAAATAAAGTGTATTCTCACCTCTGTAGTTTAGTCTTTCAGTAACCATCGGGCAACACCGCTCAACTTTTCCAACCGTTTGTTATAATATCTTGCAAACGATCGTGCAGTTTTCCATCCTGCATGGGCTAAGATCCATTTCACGGAAATTCCAAGCAGACGTGCCTTTGACACCACCGCACCTCGCGTCGAGTGAGACGCATATTTGTCTGTATCCACGCCTGCCAACTTTAACACTGTAATTGTCCATCGTGCAAGCGTGTCTCGTGAAATGCCCTTGTGTGGCCTAATAAAGCTCACCAAAAGCTGCCTTGAAGCCCTTAAATCCTTCGTCTTGGATATATACGCCCTAATGGCTGAAACTACACATAGTTTTGGATCCTCTGTAAAGCTTGTTACATTAACTATAGACAGGGGATCTCCTAATCTGTTTGACTTTAACAATTGTGTCAAGTCAAACGTGGCTTCTTGGTTATCTAATTCAAGGCCATCCAGTGATAGGGCAAAAATAGTTTGTCCTCTGTGTCCTCTTACTAGTAAGCGGCGCAACGCTACTTTGGTCATAATGCGAGCATTGCGTTTGATGCGTGGAGAGGAAGAGACCCTCCCCCCGCCTCCCCGGTCGTCGCGCAGCATTCGCACCTCCCTTGACGTCCGCCTCTCAGCTTTCTCCCTCGCCCTCCCCCGGGCCCGCCGCTTTCTCACCTCCCCTGCCATCGCCCTCCTGCCCTCCCTTATAAGGCCGCCCGCCGGCCTCCCTCAGTCACTCGCCCTCCAGCCTTCATCCGTGCTCAGCCTTTTTCCTTTTGGCCTTCGCCTCGGAACGTTTCTCCACCTCGGACCGCTCCAACACCAGCATCATGCCCGGAAGCGGAAAGGGACGGAAGGGAGCCCGGACGACCGCCGCGGCCACGCCGGGCCCCTCCTCGGGCACGCCGGGAGGCGCCTCGCCGAGCTCGGCCCCGGGTTCCTCCCCGGCGCCTCGGGACCGGCCCTCGGGCACCGAGGCCGCCATCCTCCAGGCGCTTCAACAGATCACGGCCCGCCTCGACGCCCTGGAGTGCGGAGCCGCCCGCGAGCCCGAGGGGACGCCACCGCCCACCCCGAGGCGGCGGACGGCGTACAGCACACCGCCCATCCCAGCACCTCGGGCACACGTCGCCGGGGGGGGCGCACCCTCCCCCGCCACCTCAAGCACCGCGGAAGGGAGCCCGGACGACCGCCGCGGCCACGCCGGGCCCCTCCTCGGGCACGCCGGGAGGCGCCTCGCCGAGCTCGGCCCCGGGTTCCTCCCCGGCGCCTCGGGACCAGCCCTCGGGCACCGAGGCCGCCATCCTCCAGGCGCCTCAACAGATCACGGCCCGCCTCGACGCCCTGGAGTGCGGAGCCGCCCGCGAGCCCGAGGGGACGCCACCGCCCACCGCGAGGCGGCGGACGGCGTACAGCACACAGCCCATCCCATCACCTCGGGCAGACCTCGCCGGGGGAGCGCACCCCCCCCCCCGCCACCTCAAGCACCGCTCCCGGGAGCACAGACCCCGGCCGCCTCGGCGGATTTTTGATCCGCCGCCCCCCCCCCCCCGCCGGCCCGGGGGGCCATCTCCGGTGCCTCACCCACACCCATGCCGACAACCCCATCACCACTACCGACAACCCCCAGAGATCACCGACCGAAACACCGCCCAGACACAGCCGGGGACCATCACCTCGCACCGCAGGCCCCAGACGCCGCCCACTCAGACGACGAATCCTCCCCACACCCACACCCATGCCGACAACCCCGTCACCACTACCGACAACCCCCCAGAGATCACCGACCGAAACACCGCCCAGACACAGCCGGGGACCATCACCTCGCACCGCAGGCCCCAGACGCCGCCCACTCAGACGACGAATCCTCCCCAGACAGCACAGCCGCCGACCATCACGGCCTCCACGACACCGCCTTCCTCAACCCACCCGAGCCGACCCCGACACCCACCCCCCCCAGCCCTGAGGATCGAAACACCACCCAGGACACAGCCGATCGAAACACCACCCAGGACACAGCCGAGGACCATCACCTCGCGCCGCACACCCCAGACGCCGCCCACTCAGACGACGAATCCTCCCCAGACAGCACAGCAGCCGCCGACCATCACGACCGCCCGAAACACCGCCCAGACACAGCCGGGGACCATCACCTCGCACCGCAGGCCCCAGACGCCGCCCACTCAGACGACGAATCCCCCCCAGACAGCACCCTGCTCGACCCTCGCCGGACCTCCTCACCGCAGCTCCACAAGGAGCGGGCCTCCCCAACCTTTTGGCCGCCCGCTCCCTGTCCACGTAGGCCCCGGACACATCACCACACCCAGACCTTCAACTTCCCCAGCCTCCGCCAAGAACCCCGCCCAAGCCTCTGGGTACCCTCCCGCGCTATCCCAGCCCAGGCCCTGGACCTCAGACGCGGCCTATGCCTCGGGCCCCCGCCTAGGGCGCGCCTCGAGCCCTCTCCTCCTCTTTTGGTGGAGGGCTCTTCGGTGCCCCTCGCCACGAAGTCTGAAAGCTCCCCCGGATCTCCTTAGCCTTAGGTTTATTTTACCCCCTCCTTGTACAGACTCTTTATCTCCTGAGGTGCCAGCCTTTAGTTTACGTACCTCTGAGGCGGTGCACGCCTACGTGCCCCGCCTCGCCCCCTTGGGCGCGCCTCGAGCCCTCTCCTCCGTTTTGGTGGAGGGCTCCACGGCGCACCCCCTCACATGAACTCTTAAGCATAAACTCTGACTTTTGCTCCTTATGAGCCCTCTTTACCTTATTTACTCTTCTCATTGTATTGTTGCTCCTCATGAGCCTCCTCATTGTTACCCTGTTGCTCACTGTTGCCGGAGGCGTACCAATAAACGCCTCTTTTTCTCCACCTCCGCCTTGCTTTCTTCCTTTTCGCGCATCAAATTATAATTTCTTAATATCTAAATGTTTGTTATATGGCCATTCTTTAAACAGTTTGAATACCACAGACACATCCCAAAAACGACTATACTTTGGTTTGGGTGGATTTCTTTCATAAATCGACCTGAGAATCCAGTGAATAACTTGATGTTTCCCTATAGTTTGGCCATTTATCCTTGGAAGGATAACCGACAAAGCACACCTAGCAGCATTAATGGCTCCAAAACCTAAACCTTCATCTTCTAACATACGTTCGAATCTCCCGACCTGGGAAATGGTCAGGTTCATAGGCTTGACTTTCTTAATAAGACAATGAACGCCCCACTTTCATAAATAAGTTGTATCCATTTTAACTGTGCCTTTCCACCATGCATGTGAAACTATTCTTTGCTGTGTAATTTTGTCCAGTCCAAATTGTTCCAAATATTTATTTAAAAAAGGAATGCCAGCAAAGGTGTCGTTGACACGTCCCCGCGTCGTTTTAGTGGGCCTTGATGTGTCAGATTTCCTGGCGATCTTCGGAATCGCAGGCAATCTGTGGCTGTTGCCACTATGCCCGGTAGCCAAGGTTGTGTGTCCCAGTCGGGAACGATTAATATTGTGCGTGCTTTGTCCATCTTGATCTTTCTGGCCACTTGGCTGATCATGCTAAATGGGGGGAAAATATAGTCAAATTTATTTCCCCAAATCAGAGAAAAACGCATCTATCTGCCAGGCGTTTGGTTCTGGATGCCATGAAACATATTTGTCAATTTTAAAATTATTATGGGATGCAAATAAGTCTACCTCAGGTCGGCCCCATTTTTGACAAATGATTTCAAAAATGTTCGGATTAAGGGCCCATTCTAAATGATCATGGAAATGTCTGCTCTTTCGGTCAGCTAGCGTATTTTGAATGCCTGGAATGTGTGCCACAGTCAGCCAAACCTGGTTTAGCTGCGCCCAATCCCAAATCTTCTTTGCTTCGTCATTACATGGTTTGGACTTTGTCCCTCCCATGTTCCTTACATATGCCATTGCAGTTGTATTGTCAGTTAGTATCCTAACATGTTTTCGTGGTATCTTTACGAGACTTGCTAGTCCTAAATAAATGGCTCTTAATTCCAAAACATTAATATGGTCTGAAATTTCATTTTGTAACCATCTCCCTCCTGTTGCGACATCATTACGATGTGCGCCCCAACCTTCTAGTGAAGCGTCGGTGGTTACTACCGTGTTGGGTTCACCCATTCTAATGGGATTGGGAGAGTTATGAATGTTTTCAAACCACCAGTTAATATCATTCATGCCTTCCTCAGAAATAAACATCTTTCGTTCGAAATTTCCTTTTGTGCGAGCCAAAGCTAAATTCTTATCTATTTCTAGAGATTTTATGTATGATATCATTATACCGACCAACACGGTGACCTGCCTTATTTTTGGCCTCGTTAACTCGACCAAGTGGGTCGCAGTATCTAGAAACTTCTCAAGTTTCTGTTTCGGAAGGGAAACCGTCATTGTATGCGTGTTCACAATGAACCCCAAACATTTCAGTTCGGTCGTCGGTAAGAAAACCGACTTCTTTTCATGAATATAGAAACCCAATCTAGTCAGAAAAAGGCATAAATCACTGACAGCATTTTTACAGTCATTAAATGACTGTGCGACAATAAAGGAATCATCTATGTAAGGAAACACAGTGTGTCCTTTTCTAGCCATGGCTGAAAAAACTGGCTTTAATAACTTAGTAAAGAGGCGTGGGGCGCAAGCCAAACCATTTGGCATACATGTAAACTGGAAAAGTTCATCCTGCCAAATAAATCTAAGAAACTTTCGGTGTTCTGTACAAATAGGGACCGTATAATACGCGTCCTATAAATCTACGCTGGCCATCCATGCTTTAGGTGTAACCAAATCCCTGGCAGTTTCTAATGAAAACATCTTGAAATGGCGATATTCTACTAATTCATTAAGCTTAGTTAAATCAAGAATCATTCTAATGTCTCCATTAGGTTTAGGTCTGAAAAGAATATTAGAAATAAATTCCCCTGGCGTGTGAACGACTTTTTCTATAATCCCTTTAGATTCAAAAAGCAAAACTTGATTACTTAAGGCTTGTTTCTCTAATGCATCAAATTTATACGGAAAGGAAACTCGGTTTTGAACTGGTAATTCTGTAAAAGGGATCTTAACTCCTGTTACAATCTCTAAAATGTTGTTATCTTTAGTAATTTGTTCCCATTTTGAAAAACAATTCGAAATATTGCCTGCATTAAATTTCCTTACGTCAGTTTGTGTCCTTACGTCAGTTTGTGCTACCATCTCTGCTACCACTGGTGTTGTCTGTGTAGCAGTGTTTATTTGTTCCCTGGCCATGGGAAGAGCTGCTTGGGCGCAAACTCTTTGCGGTATGGGCGTTTTCCGTCGGTCCAGCCTTGCCGGTCTCCCCGTCCTCGGCCTCGTGGTAGATAGCCGTATGAGTGGCCTGATCTCCCAGCTCTGTTGCCTCGGTGTGCCCGAAAATCCCCTCGAGGACGGCGGAATCTGGAGGTGTTGTCATACTTCCGGGTTGTTTCCATGTTTTTGCCACTTTTGGCCTCTGCCTCTACTTCCTTGAACAGATACGGAAGTTGGCCCCCAAACATTTTTGACTTGTCAAGAGGCTTGCCTTTGATGGGTTTAGGTGCCAGGAAGAGAGTGTACTCCTTCCCATCATTGTCAGTCACCTTCTTGGATCTTGCAACCTCCTTACCGGCGGGAGTGGTGACAGCCTTAAAGACATTTTCGTACCTCCGGTAGCTTAGGAAATTACTCGCAGCCATGGGCAAGGCGATGCTCTTATCCATCACCCTCGTGAGCGATGAGAATTTATTCTCGGTCTGCATTCTGTTCCCCACTGGAGTTACAGAAGTCAGTGCTCCCAGGACCTCTTTGTGAAGGGTGAACAGGACGCTTTCAAAGCGTTTCTTTTCCTCGCTGAGATGGACTCCTGAATCCATCTCCCTGACCACTGTTTCTGGGATTCCTTTGATCCCTGCAATCTGCTCTGTGAGCTTGTTGATGATTTCCGCCGGTTTAAACGTATTAAAGTGGCCTTTAATTGTTTCGCGCATCATCGTGGTGGTTTTTATCTTCTTCGCCTTTTCTTGGCAGCAGCGCTTCCGGACCTTTCCTCCGATTTTGGCATAGAGACCAGCTCTCTCGGTCTCTGAGTCAAACTCTGTAGTTGAAGAGCTTTTTGGTTTTCTTCCCTTTGGAAGCTTTCGTAAACTCGTCTCCTGATGAGCTCACCGCTCTCTTCCGCTTCTTAGGCTTAGACGGCCCAACGGTCTCTAGAGCCGAGTCAGTCTCCTCCAGCTCCGACAGGTCTGCCCACTCAGAATCTAGGATGGGGAGCTGTCGACTTACGTCAATATGGCTGCTGGGCTGAAGTTCTCTCAGCTTCTGCTCCACGAGCTGATTTATTTGGGCTTTTAGGTCCCCCAGGTAAATCGGACCGTCATCACTGTCTCGGTCCGAACCGACCTCAGCCCCCGGCTGTGGGGATGGAGGAGCCGTCACCCCTGGCGACGAGTCATAGCCGGCCGGCACGCGCCCCTCTGCAGCAGCGGGCGGCGGTTTGTTTCGTTTCGTAGCCATCGGTACACTGTAACCAAAAAGATTACTTATTAAACCGGTATCATCTCAACAGAACACCGAAGTGATGCCAGAAATACTGGGTTGAGGAACATTGTGGTATTGAGCAACGTATTTACCCGTTCTCAGTACAGGTGTGATAAGCTAAGTGTATTTCGTAGGTTTTTTGGTATCAAAACCCACCATACGAGGGGTAGGCCTCTGGGACCTCCCATCTCTCTGTCGCGTACACTTCTCCCTCCTGCGGCTTCTGTGCCAGCAAGTTGGAGAAAATGCTACGAAACTCAGAGAAACGCCTTATTCAAAAGGGGAATCTATAAAAGAAACCCAGGATCATCCCCAACAACACCCTCTATTAGGGTCCGAGAGAATCTCCACAGGAGATGTGACGGTGCCAACATCTCTACCCGTATCAAAGCGGGTTGATAGAACCATGGTTTCGATATGCACAAAGAATCCTTTGTTCTATCCGTATCGATTTTTAAAATGCTAATCTAGTCCAAACTGGACTTAAGAAAGTTCTGAACTTTCAAATCTAGATGCTATAATGCATCATAAACAAGCTCAACCAAAGTTTTTATCTCTACTTACGGTTAAATCACTTGTTGTAGATAAATCCTACTGGAGCAACTCCACGAACGTCCTCCGGTCGTGAGTTGTTTATGCTAATTGCTGGACCAGATGTGCTTCCCTCTCCCTAGCCTGAGGCTAGCCTGAGGCTGTATACCGAGGTAAAATATATATATATATATTCCATACACAAGAAGCACATCATGGAATTTTACATATTGATGGGAATTTTAGCTTTTGGCGACTGTACGATTCATAAATGGCAATTATTTTCGCAGTCATAACAATGATAGTATCGTGAGGGGTGGAGAGGAGAAGAGTAAAGCTAAGATTCCATACACGCTGTATGCGAATGTGACAAAAAATGGAAAAGCATGTAAATGCACGGTGGTGGTTCTATATGTCCGGATGCAAATGTGACAAAATGGATCGCTCAATGGACCGATCGGTGTGAATGGAAATGTGAATGGCGTGCCACATACTGTGTCTATGGAATCTTACCTTAATGCAAATGGGAATTATTGTGCCTAGCGCAGTATTTAAACCCATACTTCTTGGCATTCCAGGGCTAGTGTGCTAACCATTAGTCTATCTAGGCTCCTTGATGCAATCACCTTATTCATGTCTGCCTATCCTTGCCAGAGAGGTTGTTGTTGTTTGTTTGTTGTTGTTTTACGTCCTAGCAACATCTAAGGTCATATCAGGATGGGTACCGACTTGTGACAGTGCGCACTCATGGCGACTTTATAGTGCTGTCCCACTGGGAAACCAGGCCGCCGGCACCATGACCTGGTATCCCACTCAGTCACATTATCCTGACACTGAGCACACCAGTCCTTGCCCTATCCTAATAATGCCGAGCGCCTGGCTAGGAAGCGACAAGTATCAATTTTAAAGTCATTGGTTTGACTCGACCGGGACTCGAACCCACGACCCCACGATCTGCCAGAGAGGACCGTGCAGGCTACTACTACACGCATTCTCCTGGAATTGTAAATCTTTTAAATGGTTTATGTCCATACGTCTTTTAATGCCTATGAATGCACACATATAGGCAATGCAATTACATCGACATACACAGGGTAGATTCCACAATTATGCAGCATGTAACTTGTACAGGATTCTGGCCACAGCAACTAGTGTTATGGAGCACGATGCAAAAGGGAAAATTGAGCCTTAAGCCCCAGTCACACCTACCCGGACAAGCCCCAGATTTTTAGCCGGACCACCCCCGGACCACCCCCGGACCAGTCGCCCAGACTGCCCCGGATAAAATCACTATTTTGGTCATTTTGGGCCTCGCGGTCACACGTACCCGGACGAGCCATGGACTACAAGCCCCGATCACCCCAGATGAGCCCCAGACATCCCCCGGACTACCCGAATTAGCCCCGGACAACCCCCGGATAATAGCCTGAAATGCAGGACTCATCCTGGGGTAGTCTGTGAGTATTACGTGGTCATCTGTGGCGATCCATGGTTAATCCATGGTCACCCGGTGTGTCCGGGTCTTATCCGGGAGTGGTCCGTGGCTACATCCGGGCTAGTCCGGGCAAGTCCGTGGCTAAAACGTGGCTCACCCGGGGCGAAACAGCCCTGGACTGGCCCAGACGCGGCACGGACTACTCCCGGTCCACCCCCGGACTCCCTGGATGATGCCGGATCGCCCCGGATATTTTTAACATTTTAAAACTTCCGGGGAGGACCCTGGACGAGGCAAGGACCAGCCACGGAACAGCCACGGATCACCACAGACCACACCGGATCATGGTCCGGGGCTCGTCCGCCCCCTGATCCGGTGTCGCAGTTTGAGCGCCCTGCCAGTTTGAGCGCCCTTCTGTTGCTTCTGTGCATGCACGGATAGACAACATTAAAACCACCCTAACTATCACAGTAAGTTGTAATTTGTGGTGCTTTGAAAGCAAATTTCTCTTGTTTCTATTAAATAGTTTAGATCTTTCTCTACAATTTCACATTCAGCTTTTTTTTTATCAGCCAATTGGAAGTTCTTGAATTTATTTTGCGAAAATAGTTTTTGAGGCCACGATCTGGTAAGGCTAACACTGGCACTGACACTCAGAATATCCCAACTTTCACTATTATCTGTTTTTAATACTTTCAAAGTAAATTGCTCTTAGGTTACATTAAATACTTCAGATCGTCCTCTTCAATTGCGCATTAAGATATTTTTAATCGATCCAATGAAAGCTTTTAAATCTATTTGACAAAAAAAGTATACAACCACTGGCAGGGCACTCAAACTGGCAGGGCGCTCAAACTGCGACACCGGGTAGGTTTGACTGGGGCTTTAAGCAGGTTTTTAACCCAAACTTCTTGCCATTCCGGGCTAGAGTCACAACCATTAATCTATCTAGCCTGAAAAACAGTCCGATCATACAATTTTCCCCATTTTCTACCCACCTTTACGAACATTGTTTGGATTATGAAGAACGTCGATATTCACATTATAAAAACATTGACATTATGAACCATCGCTAAATTCAAATCTTAGACTATGTGTATAGCTATTTAAAAACAAAATATACAGAAGCAGCATGGTGATGAAAATGTGATTTATTGGCACACGGGTTGTGTGTTAGGGTTAAAAAGACTTGAGGATTTGTTCCCAGACAATAGATTGTCTATCTTCATTGGTATGATTGTCCACAGATTGATAGTTTACATGAAGATAGTGTTTCGTACAAATTGTGACTGAAGTTATATTAACCTGAAAAGCAATCCGAACATAGAATTTACCATATCCTCCACCCACCGTTAGGAATATGGTTTGGATTATGAAGAACGTTGATATTCACATTGAGCATGTTGGCGAGGCTAACATGGATAATTTGCGTTCGAGGCCAGGTTCTTCTTTCCTGTTATCGCTCACTCCTTTTCTCATTCACTTGCTGACCTGGCACTGTCCGGTGCACTTCACTCTCCCACCCACCCTCCCTCTTACTTGGGGGGTGTGCGCTGATGGGTCTACATGTCTCCTGCTCTGGTCTGCTCTGACCTGCTCAACCTTGGTCCTAGTCGGCCGCTTGATCACGATTACCGAACTTGAATTGGGTCACTGTCACCCGCTTGCCTGGCCTACCTGTAGGTTGATTTATTTTAAATAAATTTCTTAAATACTCTCTCTCTGTTCTCCCTTCTTTACTGTTCTGGGCCGAGTTAAGTGAATTATAAAGAACATTGACATTATGAACTGTCCCTAAATTCAAATCTTAGACCATGTGTACAGAGATTTAAAAACAAAACATACAGAAGCAGCATGGCGATAAAAATGTGATTTATTGGCACACGGGTTGTGTTTTAGGGTTAAAAAGAGGGTTCGTTCCTAAACAATAGATCGTCTATCTTCATTGTTACCATCCACAGATTGATAGTTTACATGAATCAGGGATGAAAGTGGTCTCCGGGAAAAAAAGCGGAAATGCTGATATTCTCCCATACCTTTAGCATTGTCCGGGAATCGCGGAAAAATACCGGAAGTCAGGTCTGAACTAAGCCTTGTTGTGACTGAATTATCGCCCATATCTAACAATTTCTTGCTTAGGTTGTATGGTCTAACTACATCTAAGGTCATATAAGAACGGGATTCGAACCACCGAACTGTTGTCCTATATACATCCCATCTTTTGGAATTTTGTTTAACATTGATCGGTGTATATAAGAAATCCCGGAAATCCGCGAAACCGCGGAGGTCTTTCATCTCTGATGAATATAGATCTTTGTACAAATTGACGGTGGCCTTTCTGTATTCATTCACCTAGTTTTTATTTTATTTTTTATTTTTTAAAGACTTTTATTAAAAGCACATATTTTGTACATACCTTTAAAATCTTAACTTGTATACTCAAGATTATCTCAAGATATATTGTGCACACGGGCACTACATAAGTATCGATTGCCCTACACTGGCAACTCTATATATAATTAGACATGGAACCTGAAGAGGTACCTTTCAAAGCTGTAAGAAGTGTAGCAGTGCCTGCAGCAGTAAACAGTAAATGCCATTTGTGGACTTTTCTATTGTTTTCACATAACTTTCAGTGAAATACCTGACATTGTATTCAAATGTACTAACATGACGGGATATTTGCTAACAGCAGACGACAATTAAGGAGGAAGGCACCCTCCCATACAATTAAGTTCGCGTACACAATACGCGTTCAACACAATAGACCGCACAGTACTCTTACTTACTAACCAGCACCATTGTTTGTCTTGCACACAATTATTTGAAATGAAATTAGAATAGCAGTTGTGTTATCCAAATTACATGTGTTAATAGTGGATATGTGAGTGAGCAGTACTTGTTGATCAATATTCGACTCTCTAACTAATAGTGATACAGACAAATTATTTCCCTCAACTTTTTTTTTGGTTATATTATTATTATATTTAGTCCATATCAAATAACATCCTCCTTATAATCAGACTCATCATACAATATTAGTCTGGTTATGTGGAGTATATGACATTCAGGAAATTAATATAAATTATATATATGGGTCAGGATCACGAAAAGAGGCCAATTGGGGGAAGTTGTCGGTGTCGATCATTGGATGTCGGCGTCGATCGTCATAATTATAGTTTAGCATTGACAGAGGTATTGGAAAGTCCTTAAATTTATCCTGAATGTAAAGGTAGAGAAAGTAAAACAACCTTATTTGTTTCTATGATAATTTAATATAAAACAAAGGAATGCACTACACTTTAAGAATTGTGATGCCGACATCTGGTAAAGTTGTCGCCGTCCATCATTGGATGTCGGCGTCGATCATCATAATTATAGTTTAGCATTTACAGGGGTGTTGCAAAGTCCTTAAATTTATCCTGAATGTAAAGGTAGAGAAAATACAACAACCTTATTTGTTTCTAGGATAATTTAATATAAAACAAAGAAATGCACTACACCTTAAGAATTGCGATGCCGACATCTTAAATAAACCACCAATGGCTCTTTTTCATGAGGCTGACTCATATATATATATATATTATAGCACATATAATAACATATATATATTAATTTAACATATATTTATTTAATATATATTAACTGAATATATATTAACTGAATATATATTTATTTAGTATATATATATTAATGTGTATATTCATTTTCTGATCTTTCATTAGCAATTCATAAAACTTGATAATATTAATAAACTTGTGTTTTTTTAGTTAATTTGTCCGATATTCCACCTGACATCTATTAGTGTCCGCAACCGCAAAGTAATATCATAGTTATGAGGAAATCCATTTAAGGTTTACCAACACATTCTAGTAGTAGTACTCGCTCTTTTGAGATTATTAACTGATATGAGACCTGTATTATATGTATGATCATCATGGCAAAAGCAAACAAATCAAATAATTTTATAGCACACATGAATTTTTTTTAAACACTTTGATTTGCATATTATATGTTATTACATTAAGTCCATGACAGAAAAGTGTCTGGTCTCATTTAAAAATAACTTCCAAATAATTCAACTTGGTTTGTTTCTATTGGTTTAAACATTTCATGTTAAAGTTGCTTAATCTGATGATTTTGAGTTTCTGCCACTTATCTTAAGATAAATATATTAGAAGGATCATTATAATTTACTTGATTTTACTTTGGAAGTAACTGATATTTTAACTTTGAGGATATGAAGTGAATGCATGCCAAATTAATTTAGGGATGCATTTCAAAATTCTGACACCATGGGCTTCAACAAAAACAGGTTATAATATATTGAATCGGCTTAATATTCCCTTCGATACAGCAGCAAATGCTTAATAAGTGCCCCAGTATCTAAGTAAGATATATAGAATCAAATCTAGATAAGTGTTTTGGTTTTGGAAATTTGACGTTTTCACTGAACTATGCACCATTAATTGAGATTACATTTTTCTTTAAAGCAACTACACTAATTACATAAAAAGCGTTTTCGCAACTACTGGTACTGGGACGATTTACATCACTGGTCCTCCATGAAATAACATTCAGCATTATATCTGAGATCCTTCTGATCGATAAATGAAATCCATCCAGAACAAAGATGGCGCATTTGTCTTGAGTGACCAATGGAATGTATGATATATGTATGTAATATATTAAATGTATGTATAATATATATTAATATTATAGACATATATATATGTCTATATATAAATAATGTGTATGTGTGTATTTATGTGTATCTATCTATATATATATATATATATATAATATATATATATATATATATATATGGGTTGTTCTCAGAAACTGTGTACTACATTTGTGACATGGATACCAAAAGTGAAAACATTCCAAATAATAGCAGAATCAATGTTCATATGAAGGTTTTCCATGTGCATATGTTTTTTGTTTAGTTTTTTTAATTTTGATTTTATATTATACAAATTGAGAAAAATGTTATAATTAACATCCACCCAAAACATCATTTTAACACACATCCATGACATATTAACACCACACAAATTCAATCAAAATTTTACTGATTACAGTTAAGCAGTCTTACAAGAAAAAAAGTGTTTTGTTTTTTTTAAGTTTCGGTAGATGCATGCAGCATGGTGCCAATATGCAAATTTGCACATTTTCACTTATAGTTATAGCACAAAATCATATAAGGATATTTTGGATGCATTTTGTGGGATAGATTAAATACATGTATTATTGCTAACATACTTAATAAACAGAGCCACATGCAACAATAACTATTTGACTTGTTACCCCAAAAAAAAGGTTGAATTATTAACAATGTAACATGCAAACCAAATATGTAGTACACAATTTCTTAGATCGACCCGTATATATATGAGCTAGTAAATAGTAGGGCACATTTCATATTCATGAAAGTTTAAGTTGCATAATCCGATGGTTTTGAGTTTCTGCCATTTTCTGAGATAAATATAGTAGTAGTAAGTTGATCGTTATAATCTACCTTATTTTAGTTTGGAGCAATGTTGATTAAAAATGACTAACTTCAGAGATATTTGAAGTGTAAACTTACCAAATTAATAGCATACCATTCTAAAAAGTTCTATGTAGCAATAAATACTTAAAGTTTCATAGTCCGATGGTCTTAAGTTTCTGTCATTTTCTGAGATAAACATATTCGGTTGATTGTTATAATCTACTTTACTTTTGCTTGAAGTAACTTTTATTTTAAATGGCTAACTCTTGAGAAGTTGAAGTGCAAAATTAATTTTGGCAAGCATGTGTGACACCATAGGGTTCTGCAGTAACAGATTCTATTAAATTGCCTCAGTATTCCCTTCTATGTGGCGACAAATGTTTAATAAGAGCACCAGTATCTAAGTTACATATGTAGGTTCAAATCTAGATAAGTGCTTTGCTTTCGACATTTTTAGGATTTCATCGGACTATGCAACTTTAATTAATTATAAGCTTAGTAATATACTTGTGCAAGATGCCAATGAATTTAACTGCCCTACGTGTTCAGCAATCATCACAAAACACTGTTGAGTGGGGATAGGTTGTTGATTTGGTCAGAGCTGTGCAGGGGAGGTGACAGCTGTGACGGTGAAATCCAGCGTCTATGGCTAGAGTTTGGGTCGGGTGACGTCACCTCCGCCTGGAATGACGTCACAACTAATTCCTGTGGGTGTCCACCAGATGTAATGACAGTGGTCGACGGGAAGAACGACCCAGAATGTCTCCAATGCGTTGGAAGCATTCCTCCGTTCCCACTGCTGGTGTTCGAACACTGCAGATTCCCGGAAGTAGAGGAAGACCGGTTATGCGCATGACTAGAAATTCGGAGTCCAAGCTGGGGCTGCTGTTGCTGTTGCCCGCCCTCGGCTCCTTGCTCCAGGTCACGTGAACTGCTGCTGTGGATCTCGCCTGGTTTGTGGCGATCTCGCAACGGGCGTGGCTGGTCATGTGAAGAAGACCTCGAGGATCGAATGTTCACGCTGCCCGCACAAGAACTCCCCCTCGATGAATGGTGTCGCGAGGAGGAACTTCGTGAAGCATTCCCAGAAGAACGACTTTGGGCACTTGCCTGGGTTCCCACTGATTGCGAAGAATGGCGGTGGCACGTGACGGGAATTGTCGACTCGGCACCCCCACGACAGTCAACCACCAGCCGGCGATGGTGATGCGAGTCTGTTGAGGCGACCGAGTGTCGTTGTGAAGAAGCTGCTGGGCGATGGGAGCGTTGGTTCTCCGGGTGGCCACTAGATGGGACTGCGCCTACACCTATACTGCCACTGACGGCAGGGGAGGTCTGTGTGCCACTGGTCCGGGAGGAAATGAGCGAGGTGGGCCGGCTCGATGATGAGCGATGTGATCGCAACACTGAAGGTCTTGCCCCACCGACCCCAGTCAGGGGCAAAAGGCGGTCGATTGGTGGCAGTTGAGTGGGGAAGGGCATGTCACCATAGTGGGGGAGATTGGGTGCTGACCTATCCAATGCACCAGCCATGTTTGCAACACTATTACTAAAATCCGGTGGCTGCTCCCTGCATTCACGACTACTGCTAGCGTTGGACTCGCGGAAGGCACAGTCCACCGCGTCATCAATCCCAACTGTGGTGAGGTTGATTTGGCTGTAGGAGGGTGGCGGAGTGACGGGTGGTTCAGGGAGGTTCTCCGAGAGGGTGCCCGGCTGGGGACATGGTCCCGTGTTTGGCATGATGTACATCACTTGGCTTATCCCACCGGCTTGGTCAGACGACGCCTGTACCATTCCGTACATGCTCCCATCGGCCGCAGGAGCCAGGATGGCTATCTGCTGAGGGCCTGACGGTGGAGGGGCAGCCGCCACGACGACTGGTGTTGTGTACTCATAAGACGCCGGCGGGCAGATAGAAGAGGTCCCACCGACCCCATGCCCGTCTCCCGCAGCACCTGCAGTGGAGAACAGGTGCTGGGCCTGGCTGCGGAAGTCCGGATCGATCAGATACTGGAGGTTGGAGTTCTGGCGGAAGCCGCTGAACTCAGCCGATGTTGGGGTCTGCAGGTCAGCACTGTGGTAGGGGTTGTCTGGCAGGTACCACACCCCACACACCGCCCGGCACCCGATGATCGAGGAAGCCGTGCCACACACAGCTGCGATCACCGACACCACAATAATCAGGCTATGCACAGCGAGAGCATTGCTTTGTCCAGGCTGCTGGTGCTGTTGTTGAAAGAGCATATTCTCCGTAGCAACGCCAATGGCAGACAGCGTGAGGGTCACGAGTGCCAAGATGGCCGACATGGCTGAGAAGACCATGAACGTCACAATCGTGCAGTTGGACTTGCGCCGCGCGGATGCCAGACCGAAGACCCCGGACACAAAGAACAGTGTCCCACTCCAGAAGCCGGCCGCATAGTAGTAACCCCAGGCACGGGTTGAGATGGACACGACACCCAGGATGAGGGCGGCTATCCCAGCAAGCACTTGGATGACCCCAAAGATGAGGGCCTTCTCATGCGAAAACCCGGGCCGCACCGACCGACGCGCCTCCTGCCGGCGGCGGGAGTTGCCAGTCCGCCCGGGGCCCAGTCCTCTCCTGCCCCGGTCCTCTCTCTGCTGCCGAGCCGCCGCCATGGCCCCCCAACACAAGACGGCGGACAAGGCACAACCCAGCACGAACTAGGCAAGTGCCGTCAATACGTCAGGTTCGCGCTAGCAATACTCTGAATGGCACCAGTAGGTGAAGACTCATTGTGGCGGGTTTTAGCTTAATCATGTTTATAATTATATTATAGCACACACGGAATAATCCCCATATCAATTATGACCAACGTTATAGATGTTGCCAAGACGTAAAACTCCAACAACCATCTGACCAACGTGTGATTTAAACTATATACATGCTGTGTTCAACTCCTGGAAACTATTCACTACATAGCATACATACTGGGCCTATATAGAGAGACCGTATACGACGTGTGCATTAAATCACTGATGGACATTTTGACCTTTGAAATTGTGCTTATGATGAACAAAAATTGTAAACACTTAAATTTGAAATTGTGCATCGGCAGAGTAAAAGTGGTTGTTCATCGCTGATGTATTTCCTATAATTAGTATAAATACAACATTTATAAATCCTCCTGTGTGCGAAAGCTGCATTGACTGGGTATAGGGCGTTACAACTGTAACATGCCTTACATCACGCATGCGCCTACTTGTGCATAGGCTGCTTGTTGTTGTTATTTTTTAATAGACAAGAGTTGAAGTGGCCTTTGACAACAACAAAATCGGAAATCTGTCTTCTAGTTTCTACGATTATCTTACAGTACTAAGCCTAGAAGAGTAGAAGGGGATGGTTGTCTCCTTTTCCACAGAATTCGCTGATATCAGCGAAAACACAGAAATAGTTTAATATGCGTATATAAAGGAAAACGAACTATATAATATGTGTATACACAATTAAGGCTCACTCCCTTCTGTTGCGTTCTCAAATGAGATTTTCTATTTCTTCTCCTCTTCTGTACTGTTCTGGTTAATCCAATTGTATCAATATCTTCGCTAGTTCTGAAGGCCTACGCATTAACATTGTTTCACAAAGATGAGATGGGGAGATTAAGGGATTCCAGTATTATTTCTTCCTCCTGTCTGCCAATCAGGTTTGGTCAGAGTTGGGTTTTTTTGTTTTTTTTATGTCACACGTCATAAGAGAAGGCGAGAGAGAAAAACAAAATAAATTAAATCCGCTCAATTGACCAGTGCACTGTGCATGTACATCCTGACTGACAACCAATAAAGTCAGTTGCAGCACAGAGCTCAGAGTGTCCACGAGTATGTTACAAATCCAACGGGCACTTCAAAGCATGGTAAACCACAACAGAACCAGTCCGCGCGATAATCTATATAATATAGCCTCCACTATCTATGTTAGTCACTTACTAATCCACGCTGGGGAGGGGCGGGGATGTGAGTGAGTGACTGTAGGCTCAGTGGGATGGGACGGGACGGGACGGCACAGGGCGGGGCGCGGTTTGGGGTGTAGCACCTGCCTAACCGACGCTAAGCAGGCCGCAGGGTGATCACAGCCTAATGATTTAACTGTGCGTCAGCCGAGGACAAAAGGATCGCAGTTGGTGACTGGGAAGCGGGCGGGCGGAGGCGGAGGCGGCGGCCGATGCGAAGGCAACGGCGGCGGCGGCAGCGGCGGCGGCAGCTGCAGCAGTGGCGGCGGTGGATGGTTGAGGCCGTGGCGGTGCCAGCAGTAGACGGTTATAGTTGTGTAGCCTCCCGTGCACTAAGCCACTCCAGCGGCCGTCCTCCTCCCAGTCTCTCACACACACCGAGTCACACTGGATGCTACTGGCATAGTGACGCCCTACATTGCCGTGTGCTTGTGTGTGTGTGTGTGTGTGTGTGTTGTGTACCCACGGAGAAGCAGTAGCGTGTGTTGGCGGACTTGGAAGTGGACAAATGAAATGGTTCTACTCGCAAGTTTCGAGTGGACGCACTGCGCGACCCACAACCTTTAACCTGGCCTGGATGGGTGGGGTCGGGTGCGGGTGGGTGGGGTGGGGTGGATTGGGGTGGTGGGATGGAATGGGGGGTGGGGGGGGGGGGGTGTAGCTACTACTCCATTGGCTGGTCTTGCAGGGCAGCACCCAATGAGGACAACGCTCCACTGGTCGACAACAAATCCTAGAGAAAGATCGCGCCACCAATGCCACCTGGTGGAAAACACGCAAATTATAGGGATAACGAACAAAGAAGTTGAGATGGAATGATTAAAACAGATTTTTTTTAATTAATCAAAGTCTGTTAATGCATATATATATATATATATATATATATATATATATATATATGCATGCATATATACATATATATATATACATATATAGATAGTGATAATTAAGCCCCTTCTCGCGTGTAATAAGGTATGTAGTGTATTGCCCCCCCCCCTGTGGTGGTGGGGGGGGGGGGGGGTTACTAGCATGCCCTGCTCTCCACACCCCACACCCTCCCACTGCGAGGGGGGGGGGGCGCATACTCTGTACGCTCGGAAGTTATACATATGCATACACATATATATATACATAATAATTCTTGCGTTAAAATGATAGATGATTTTAAAAAACACTTCCGAGCAAGTGGCGTGGGAAAGCCCCGAACATGAGGGGGAGTGAAGTATGCCGGAACCGCCCAGCCACCCAGGAAGGGTGGGGGGGGGGCAGGACACTACAGAGATTATTACACGCGGTAACAGTCTTATCACTATCCATATACACATATGATACACTTATAGAAAAAAAATTGTTTTATTTAACAACGCCTCTAGAGCCCGTTGGTTTTTACCATCGGCTATTGGATGTCAAACAATTGGTCATTCTGACACATTTCTTGAGAGGAAACCTGCTGCCGCCACATAGGCTACTCTTTCCAATAAACAGCAAGAGGTCTTTTATATGCACTTTCCCACAGACAGGACATCACATTCCACAGCCTTTGATGAACCAGTTGTGGACCACTGGTTGGACTAGGGGCGGGAAATAGCCCAAACTGCAAATGGGTCCATTGAGCAGGATCGGTAGGATCACCCACACCTTCACAGGTAGACACTCTACTGCCATGATACACTTATACATATATATATATACACATATATATATACATAATCACATATGATACACTTATACATGTAAATATATGCATATATAAATATACATATATTATATATACATGTATACATATATATGAGCTTGCAATGACAATGCCATGTTCGTAGATCGTGTTTTGGTATAGTTTGTTTTATTTAACGACGCCTCTAGAGCACATTGATTGTTATCATCAGCTATTGGATGTCAAACATATGGTCATTCTGAAATATTTCTTTGGAGGAAACCTGTTGCCACCACATAGGCTACTCTTTCCGATGAGCAGCAAGGGGTCTTTTCCCACAGATTCTACAGCACATACCACAGCCTTTGATGAACCAGTTGTGTACCACTGGTTTCCTGTTTGGGAAAAGAGCTCTTCATATGTATATATGTATGGTATAACATGTTATGCCAATATTATTTAGGCTGGAGGGCCTACCTATCCCCCACCGTCGGGTGGGTGAGCACTGCGCCGCCTGCACTTCCCCGGCCGCGGCTATCAGGAAGCCGCGGGCGATGATCCAATCAGGAGAGAGTGCCACTCGGGCGCCACCCTCGGGCGCCACCGACGCTATTCGGCCTCCAGTCGGTCGGAAATTTGACTTTAAGTTGATTGATTGATTGATTGTATTAATTGATTCGAGGACTGATTAGAGACATACACACACAGACACACACATACATACACAGACACACATACACCCGACCTGACTTTGCACAGAGAGAGACACACACAGACACACACAGACAGAGGCAGCCACACACATACATACCCACAGATATACACACAGATGCACATACACACAGACATTACCACACATACATATACACACACACATATACACACACACAGACACACATAGATAGACACACACAGACAGACATGCATAGACAGCACACACAGACACAGAAACACACAGACATGCACACACCTGACATACACAGACACACATACACCCGACCTGATTTTGCAGAGAGAGACACACACAGACAGAGACACATAGACAGACGCACACAGATAGAGGCAGACACACACACATACATGCACACACATACATACATACCCACATATACAGAGAAACACAGAAATACACACACACAGATACATACAGACATACATAGACAGACACAAGCAGACAACAGACACACATTATATTTTGTTAAAAACCCTAGTGTCATGGGCCTATGGCACTAATCCAGTCCCAGAAGCCCCAACCCAACCAGGAATACCTACCTACAGTCCTGTAAGGTTCCAGGTCATCTCACATCACGTGGTCACCGCGAGATGACCATCTGGGTCATAGCCACAGGACTTTTGACAAGCTTGTCGAAATTATTTTTGGTTCTTTCAGCTCATATTACTTCAAAACTAATCATCTTTAATCAAAATCACTCCGGACTAATGATTAGTAGCTTGTAACGATCAATTTGATATATTTATCTCAAAAATAAGACAAAAATTCAAGTGCCATCGGACCATGCAACTTTAAACGGAGGGGCCTTTTGAGGTACCAACCAGAGTTTGTCTCATCCAACTATAAATTATGAGTTTGTTGTATGTCCGGAAAAATATAAATAATATACATGATGAAGAGCTCTTTTCCAAAACATGATCTACGAACTTGTCATTGGCATTGCAAACTAATTTTTTTGGATTGGGCCTTATTGCATTTAGGACAACCTCCATGAATACAAATGCTAAAATGGCATATAATTTAGCCAGACTGAACTACTAATTCACATTTATTCATTGGTGCACCCACTATGGACCACTTTATGTAACTGCAATAATGCTGAGCAGCTGAGTCTGAAATTAAGTATTGAATAGACGACATCACCATTCTGACTGCGCATTCGCTAAAAACGGTGTTGGCAGCAAAGCAAATGCGTACGGCCATTGAGTTTGCAAATATGCGTAGGGAAAACCTTCGATTTTATTCAAAAATACATAACAATTTGGCATAAATATTGTCGTGGGGGTGATGAAAATGGGAAATATTGTGCCTAGAGCGGGACTCGAACCCACATCTCTTTGCATTCTGGGCCAGTGTGCTAACCATTACACCACCTAGGCTCCCTGATATCAATACACTCCCCACGCCTACCTGTCTATGTGGTTACTTGCCTGAGAGGTCAGTGCAGACCACTACACTCGTCCCCCTGGAATTGTAAGTCTTGTAATGCTTACAATTACATACATACAGGCAATGCACTAACACATACATACACAGGGTAGGTTCAACAACCATACTGCGCAAAGCTTGTACAGGATCCTGATCATGGAAACCAGTGTCGTGGGGGTGATGAAAATGGGAAATATTGTGCCTAGAGCGGGACTCGAACCCACATCTCTTTGCATTCCGGGCCAGTGTGCTAACCATTACACCACCTAGGCTCCCTGATATCAATACACTCCCCACGCCTACCTGTCTATGTGGTTACTTGCCTGAGAGGTCAGTGCAGACCACTACAATATGTATGCACACATGCAAGATAATGATCTGCTGAATATATCTAAGACAAAACTAGCCATAGTTAAACATTTTGAGCTAAGAAACATACAATACACAATATTCACAATGCATGTGACATCTGATGGTGTCGACGAACACGACCGTTGTGGGACCGTTTCCAAAGCGCATACAAAAGCTATGGAAATTACTAACTTTCAAATGCACGTATGTGAGTCAAATTTGGGGATATTTTGACAATTCCAAACGTATATTGCTTTTGGGTCATTGAAGCTTCCAAGAAAAATAAAACTTTCGTGTTTGGACCCTTTTGACAAATTTAGGAGGGTACCAAACTAGTCAGTCACTATTAATAGACAATATTCACAATGCATGCGACATCTGACGGTGACGACGAACACTACGGTTGTGGGACCGTTGCCACAGCGCATGCATGTGAATATTGTGTATTCCACACAATACAATCAGCCACTTTAAGGCTTATATCCACATCACCATTATTAATTCTTGTTCTAAATATTAAAATGCTAAATGTGTCAACAGACACTTGTTTCATAGAAATATATAACCAATATCTGATTAACCCTCCTCATTTTCTAGTTCTACATATGTCATTAACCATAGGTTATCAGAAAAAGTAACTTATGTGGCAGCAGTGTGTTTCCTAAAAAAAAATAATGTCAGAATGACCATATTTTTGACGTCCAATAGCCGATGATATGAAAATCAATGTGCTCTAGAGTTGTTGTTAAATAAAACAAGCTCTACTTTTTTTCAAGGGGTGTAGGGGAAGCTATCCTATATAAGTTGCTATGCTCAAGTTGGCCTAGCATGGTATCTAATATGTAGATGGTGGTTAGATGCCTGTGTAGCAGAAATTGAAAATTGAGTGGGAGTGGGCGGTGATGAGGAGGGCGTGGGGGGGAGGGGGGGAGCACAGGTAGTGGTGGTGGGGAAAACGGAACCAAATACTGAACGCGGGAAAATCGCGCTGCAAGTAACCCAGTTTCTCGCTAGGTGGCAGTGGAGTGCCGAGAAGTTTGCTTGGAAATTTGGGGTTTGTTTTGAAACCGGGCGTGATATGGACGCAGAAGCTGTGCCAACTTTCAAGACTGTAAGTCTGCTAAAATCCACCAATCAACTTTACCAAGGGAAGGGTCATGTCTCTACTCACTTTGAACAGTTACTGCGAATCCGGTATCTTGTAGTGGTTGATTGCTTGCGGTCACTTATTATCGCTCACCAATCTCTGGCACTGTCACACTGTCCACTCCCACTGCCACTGGCAGTGTGGCACTGCGTTACTTACACAGCCAGGCACAAATATGTATTAGTATAAGCGAGTTCAGCATCTCGGGCGCGCGGTGGTTGATGGGAAGTCATCGGGATAAACAAACCCACGTGCATGACTTCGCGCACTACGTGCTGGTACTCGCAGTGCGAAACGTTAGCTTTATTCAAAATTAGTAGAAATCTAGAACCCTAACCTTATCAATTTAATATAATCGTCTTGGTAAACATGTTTTCTATATGTGTACCAAGCGATTTGTTTCTAGGTGGTGTGGTTTTAGAGATATTTCACTTTTTCTGTAAGAAGATTGCTCACAGCCATTGAGTTGACAGGGGACTCAGTGTGAAACGTTAGTTTTATTCAAAGTTAATAGAAATCCAGAACCCTAACCTTATCAATTTAATATAATCTTCTTGGTAAACATGTTTTCTATATGTGTGCCAAACGAATTGTCTCTAGGTGGTTTGGTTTTAGAGATATTTCACTTTTTCACTAAGAAGATTGCTCACTGCCATTGACAATGCACTGAGTTTGCGCTCGAACGTAGCTTTGTTTATCCCGACGCAGACGACCGGAAGTCGGTCTCGCACATGCGTGCGGCCAATGCTGAACTCGCTTATTACATTTACAGTTGGTATTACTTAGTAACTTTGCTAGAATAGTCGTACCTACCAGTACTGTCATGCCATGTTTGTCCTACTCTCGGTAGGGGTGGATCTTTTATCAACAGTGGCAGGTGATATGCATTATTTAATAAAAAAATAGTCAACACGGTTGACACACAAATAATTGAAATATGTTTTAGTAATACTTAGTAACTTCTTGTTACTTTGCTAGAATAGTCGTACACACCAGTATTATCATGCCATGTGTGTCCTAGTCTGGGTATGGGTGAATCTTTTATCTATAGTGACAAGTGATATACATTAATAGTAATGATACAACTCAACAACAACATACTACTCAACCAGCTGTAGCCAACTCAACGAATATAATTATATGTACAAAAAAAAATGTAACTGGATGAATTGAGTCCGTTTAAGAATAAGATTGATTTTTTACAGGAGACAGTGATGAAACTACTGCAGTCGCGCTTCAAAGATGAGAAAACTAAAGGTATAGTAATGAAGTACACACCATGCTAATTGCTATACAATGTCTCATAATATATGAATGGCTTCCACACAGTGGGTTTTGTTAGTATTAAATAGATCTATCTATGGTGGATTCTGTGCATATCTAGCTCATATGCACCCTACATATCTCGGGGACATCTACTAATAACTATTAGATCTATTCATGTGATGTCTGCGACTTTGATAATTTCAATTGAAGTATGTTAATCCATGGCTATTAATATGCTGAACAGTTTTCTGAACTGTATGAAAATCCTTGAAGATTTATCGAAAGTAAGATTTCCGCTTTATTTGTCAGACAGTAATTTCATTCTTGTCATTAGATAATATGTCCTTCTGTGCAAGATATTATCTCAAAACATAACCTGGGGAGCTTCAGTCACGAAAACGAAATATAGTTACAAAGCTTTGAATTTCGTTAAAAATAGATTCAGCATTTTAATCTTGTGCAACACCTTTAAGTACCGGTACTTAGACTGTGCTTGTATTGCTCTTACAGTGAATGCCGATGCAGCCAAGCTTACAGTTGAGCTAATGAGGGTATTCGTGGCAGGTATGGTATTTAATGCAATCTCTTCGATAAAAAAGAAAAAATATAGTCTAATACAGAGATTCCAAGTTCCGTTGGTCCCTCAGAATGGACTGATGCGCAGCGAAGGAGGAAGTCAAGGCAGGAAGTGGAAAATAAAAAGCACTTTATTATAAGCTGTAAGTCAGAATGCCGGGTCATAGCTGCAGCTTGCATAAGGCAAGATGGTGGAGCTGTTGAATACACATACACAAAGCAGTATTTAACCTAATGTAAAATATCTGCTGTGAGAATTTTACTGCAATCTACATTAGGAACAAATGTATGGTAATAATCCTACTAAAGTTGGTCATAAGAAGGCTTGTGGTTATACTCCACCCCTCCACTCGCATATCTTTTAGTTTAACTGTTTTTAGTTGTTTGTAATATGTTAGAAGTGGCTGATTCGGGGTGGGAGGCGCCCCTCCAATGCCTAAAACAGCAGCTCCCCTGTGGACTGGACTCTTGCACATGTGCGCGGCTCACCCAATCATTGTGCGCCTCTACAATAACCCCCCTGTACGGACGAAGGCGAACCTGCCAGTGGCACACTTCATAGGCTTATGTCGCTTCAAAGCTGACAGCCATCAGGCAATCACCGATTGACTTTTCCACCCACTCACCCAAATGATGACTAATTTAGTTAAATCTAACTGACTTTTTACTTCCCGACTAGGGCTTTGAGTGCGTTACCTTGACCCTTGTTGTGCTCAATACAACTTTTGCCATCATTCCCTCTTCCCTGCCTGTTGACTACTGAGTGTAATTTGATTCAGTCTTGGATTAGGTAGATTTTATATTTGTTATCTATCTGTGTTATCATCATTTGTTACATGCTGTTTCCCTGACACAAATTACCTGTACGATTGTTATTGGAAACTCACATTATAGATATATGTTGCATGGTGTACCACAGAGCTTGACTATTTTATTCTTGTGTGTTATTTTTTTGCAGAAGCCGCAGGAAGAGCAGCATTGAGAGCCCAGGTAGGGGCAATGTCTTTACCATTTATTTCCCCGCCATTTATGATAAAGCAGGGATGAAAAATGTCCGCGATTTTGCAGATTTCCATGACTTTTTTATATTTACCGATTAATGTTCACAAAATGTCAATATATGACAGCAATTGGTTTGTGGTTCTTATATGACTTTAGATTTTGCTAGAACATAAAACCCAAACAAGAAAGAGTTTGGCATGAGTGATAATACAGTCACAATAAGCACAGTTGAAACCTGACTTCTGGTATTTTTTATGCCCATGTTTTCGCAGAAATTTGCTGTTGGTTCTACCAGAACCCGCTTGGTGGTGCCATGGTTGTGGCCTAATTCTTGTGGGGTGTTTTTTGGCCACCACGGTTTGGTTCTGCCGGAGCCTGCTAGGGGGCGCAAGGGTCTTGGCCTGATTTCCGTGTTGTTTTTTTGTTGTTGCTGGAAACCACTTTCATCACTAATAAAAGAAACTTAACTGGTTTAATGATTTCAATAAATTGGGTGCTCCAGTATTTCAGGAACTCAAACCATCGTATTATGCAGTTCATACATTTGTGTGTTTTATAGTGTTTCTTGCATTATTTGATGCCTCTAAGGGTAGATGGGTCACAATGTTATTAGCAAGTAAGGGTCCTGATGATGGTGAGAAAGCTGCTAGTGTTGTCTGCTGGTTTAAGAATGTTAATTCTACATTTTCAGCAGGAAAACGCCCCAGTTGTCCACATAGAACATCTGGAGAAGATCCTTCCACAAATAGTAAGTTACATTCAGCTTTTTCATTAAACCTTTTTTTTAAAGAAATGAAGTTTTTTTTAAATTGCCTATCATTGAGGGTTTTTGGAGTGTTTTTTTTTCTTCATTTCTAAGTAGCGTTGGTTCAATTTGTGCAATTTACAAGGTTCAATTGTAGAAGTACGCTCCAGACCTACGGGACATTAGATGAGTATCCATTGACTGATTGAGTTGTAGCTGAAGTCCATGCGCAGTCCACAGGCCCGAGGTACTCAAGCTCCCATATCATGGTGTTATAATGCTTATTAATTAAATGTCTAGCTTTCCAATTTGAGGTAGTAATAGCTGATATTTAAATGATATTTTAACACAAAAAACGATTACCAAAAAGTGATATCGGATTGGTCAGTCCTACATTTGCTTTATGGAACTGGCATGTCACAGGCAGGGTTTGCACTAGATAACAGTTTCACCCTGTATGTGTAGTACATGGGTGAATACCAACCCTATATAAAAGCTGTCGAAAAAGCGGGGAAATGAAATGAGAGCCTAAATCCACAATCTAAAAAGCAATACTTATTCTTTATGTCTTAATATTTCCCCGCTACCTTTGAGTTGAAAAATATAATAAAACATATAGTTTAATAGAATTTAAAGGTGAAATCGACGGCTGCCATCTTGTCTTTTCGCATTCTCTCCCATTTCACCAATTCTCTGCCGATATAAGTATCCATTTGATACTGGAGGCAGGCATTCTACTTTCTGTTCCATACTAAAGCTATTTTCGGCAGTATTTATACTACGTTGTCGTTCACCCGTGTACTGCAAGTACAGGGTGAATCCTTTATCTAGGTTTGCACACGTTGCCAAAAGTCTTGAATGTTCTTGAATTTTGGGTTCGTGTACCATCAATTGTTCTTGAATTGAACTGTATGTTGTTGAATCTGGTGGCCAACCTTTTGTATGAAACATGATTGTAACATGTCACATCATATTTGAGATGAATTTGGTTTTGGCAAATTCCTGTCAGCTCTTGTGGAATTGGTTTCCTAACATTACATACTTTTGAATAGATTGTATAAAATTTAGGTTTTAAGATGTTGAGTATCTCCTGAAAAATGTTTTGAAAATGTTCTTGATTGTTTGTGAATTTGGTGGCCAACTTTTATTTTGGACCCTAGTCGCAGGGGATATCACCATAGAGAATATGTTATCTAAACTCTTCTGATCGGCCTGGACAGGACATTGAGATATGTAACGGATATCACAATAGAAAATGTGTTATCAGCAATATTTGTGCATTTAATAAATGTATGCCTTTACATCTGACACAATTAGACGCCTGAGTTAGGTACGCATTCATAGCTATTATTATTTCGTGTAATATGCGCTGATATATTTGAATGGTCGAGCAAGAAGGACAAGAATAGCATCCCTTTATCTACAGCAAATCGCCCCTATTAATTGGCATCTCATTCATACAGGGTACAATTTTTTCCCTTTTGCAGCTCCTAGACTTCTGATGACTGTTTCACCTGCCTTCACACCAGTTGATCTTCCATTCACACACGACCAGACGGGAAGGCCGAATGAGTTGAGCGTCCGCCTCCCGTTGTCGTATTGTGAGCGGCCCGTCATTGTCAGCGGCCCGTCGTGGCTTCTGCGCATGCGCGGATTTTAAGACATATGCAAAAGACCCATGGCCTCGCCGGCTACAAGCTCAGGCACGGTACCCGCTGTGTTAGGCCGAAATCTATTGAATGCGATCATATTTAACAGAATTACATACTCAAATAATGAAATTTAATCAAATTAACCTTAAATTCCAAGCGATATTAACGTAGCAGCTCGATCAGCGTCGAATCGCCGAGTGTAAACAAAACAAATAGCAGTGATAGCCGCAACCTGCGAAAATCCGCGCATGCGCAGAAGCCAATGACGGGCCGCTCACAATACGACACCGTTTTGGTGATCGTGGGATTCGAACACCCGAGTTCGAACCCTGGTCGAGTGAAACCAATGACTTAAACTTGATACTTGTCGCTACCGAGCCTGGCACTCACTCGGCATTACTAGCATAGTCCTGATATGACCTTAGATGTTGCTAGGACGTAAAACAACAAACAAACAAACAACTAGCATAGGGCAAGGACGGATTAGTTCAGTATCAGGATAATGTGACTGAGTGGGAAATCGGGTCATGGTGCCAGCAGCCTGGTCTCCCAGTGGGACAGCAGTATAAAGTCACCATGAGTGCGCAGTGTTATAAGTTGGTACCTGTCCCAATATGACCTTAGGTGTTGCTGGGAGGTAAAACACAAACAAACAAACAAAAAGATAGAGAAAAAGAGCATATCTTATACTTAATACATGTAAATATTAATGAAAGAAGACATAGTTCACCAGGTTAAGTTACCTAGAAAAGCAAATCAATCTACCCTTACGGTCTCCGGACCATGTCCAATGGACGTTGATTATGAAGCCTGAAGAGCTTAAAGCTGCATAGTCCGAAGAAAGCATAAACTTTTTGAAACCAAACCACTCACCTACATTTGATCCTACATATCTAATGTAGATGTTGGTGTATGTATTAAATATTTGTTGCGGCATAAAATGGAATTTAAAGTCAGTTTATTACAACTTGTCACTATGGTGTCCGCTATTTCGACGTGCATGCTCAAAATCTACTTGGCATATTTCACTTGGAATATTTCCAAAGTAAACCTTTTAAAAAAAAAAAATTAACCTCATATTTATTTATAAAATATGGTGGAAAAACCAGTGGAAAATGAAATTTGAAGCCAAAGTCCACCGACGTCGCATATACATCACATAATGTATATGCATTATGCAAGTATACAGGAGCGGAAGGAAAATATTATTATCCATTTGTTATTATACATCTTACTCTATGGGTGCCTCTGCGCCACCGGCCCAAACCCTAACCACCTACGCGCGACAGTATTTCACGCCCTGAATCTATTAAAATAATTTAGAAAATTTAATATGACATATATTATCACCTTTATATATTATAGTAAAACCTCTGTATACCGACCCCTCCACAGATCGACCACTCCCGTATATCGATCGCTTTATTTGGGTCCCAACAATACCATTATTCTAACTCTCTAAACCGACAACCTCCCTAAATTGACCTCTTAAGTTGGTCCCATGGTCGGTCGATTTAGAGAGGTTTTACTGTATATAAGATACATATTATGTATATATAATATGTATTATATATAGTGAGAATCACATATATAATATATATCATGAGTTATGTACTCCAATGTTCCTCCTTTATCGCCTATATACGGGTGTAATTTGTTTTGTATAGGTAAATAAACTATGTGTATAACTACACCTCCCACATTTGCTATTTTCCTTTTGTACTAATTCTGTGATTTAGCCAACTAACTGTATATGTACCTATAATTTACTATTTTATTTGCATTATTTTACTATCACAATATTAGTGACATCAATATGTCATCTGTATGTTTTTTTTGGAATAAGGACAAAATACTTTTAAAAGAAAATTCTGGAACCATGCAATGACCTATAATGCATATTCACCATAAACTTTTGTTATCGATTGTGTGCAGTTTACTATTTCCACTGGTAGCTTCATCTATGTGTAAAGCAATTTGACTACGTCTGGAAGACCAGTGCTCTGGCACTGACAAAAGACATTCAATAAATAAGCTACATTTAGTTTAAAAAATAAAAAGGTGTTGTCATGGGGGTGATGAAAATGGGAAATATTGCGCCTAGAGTGGGACTCGAACCCACATCTTTGCATTCCAGGCCAGTGTGCTAAGCATTACACCACCTAGGCTCCCTGATATCACCCCACTACCCACGCCTACCTGTCTATGTGGTTACTTGCCTGAGAGGTCAGTGCAGACCACTACACTCGTCCCCCTGGAATTGTAAGTCTTTTAATGCTTACAATTACATACATACACAGGGTAGGTTCAACAAACATACAGCGTATAGCTTGTACAGGATCATGGTCACGGCAAGCAGTGTTATGGGGGTGATGAAAATAGGAAATATTGCGCCTAGAGCAGGACTCGAACCCACATCTCTTTGCATTCCGGGCCAGTGTGCTAACCATTACACCACCTGTCTATGTGGTTACTTGCCTGAGAGGTCAGTGCATTCCACTACAGTGTTTTGATTTCGAAAATCAAATTCTTTCATCTGAGTATGTGGCTTTAACTTCCCAGCTCTTTGGCTTACTCCCTGCACCTTAAAGTTGCATAATCTGATGAAAGCATCAAATTCTAAGACCTAAAACAAATATCTCGGATTTGATTCTACGTATTTAACTTGGATACTGGTGCATTTATTAAGCATTTGTTGCTTCAAATAAGGTACCCTTGAGTCAATTTAATAGAATCTGTTATTGCTGAAGCCTCTTGTGTACTTGCCAAAACTAATTCTACGTGTTTGCCTTCAAATATCTCCAAACTTAGCCATTTAAGATAAAAGTTACTTCAAACTAAAGTGAGGTAGATTATAACAATCAATTTCATATATTTATCTCGGAAAAATGACAAACTCAAAACCATTGGACTATGCAACTTTAATACATACATCAGTATTCAGGGATGAAAGATCTCCGCGATTCCGCGGATTTCGGCGATTTTTCAATCCCGCAGCACCATCAGTGTATACTAATTAATATGTGGTGCTGAGACCGCAGCACTATCAGCGTACACTACTAATATTAATAAATGCTCCAAGCACCACAGCACTATCAGCGTACACTACTAATACATGCTTCAAACAGTGCAGCACTATCAGCGTATACCAATATATATGTAACCCGACTTCCGGGAATTTTCCGCGATTTCCTCACAATGCTAAGGCTAAGCCTATGGGAGAATACCAGCATTTCCGCTTTTTTTCCTGGAGAGCACTTTCATCCCTGAGTATTTAAGTTGGATATGTAGGTTCCAAACTAGCCCAGTGTTTTGCTTTCGAAAATTTGATGCTTTCATCGGATTGTGCAGCTTTAAACACCTGTGCAATATGACACTGACAAAGTGGGTCCAGAGAATGGAAAATATGCAAACATTTAATAAACCATTTATCATGCATGACACTGACAAAGTTGGTCCAGAGAATGGAAAATATGCAAACATTTAATAAACCATTTATCACGCATGACACTGACAAAGTGGGTCCAGAGAACAGAAAATATGCAAACATTTAATAAACCATTTATCATGCATGGCACTGACAAAGTGTGTCCAGAGAATGGAAAATATGCAAACATTTAATCAACCATTTATCATGCATGACACTGACAAAGTGGGTCAAGAGAATGGAAAATATGCAAACATTTAATAAACCATTTATCATGCATGACACTGACAAAGTGGGTCAAGAGAATGGAAAATAAGCAAACATTTAATAAACCATTTATCACACATGACACTGACAAAGTGGGTCCAGAGAATGGAAAATATGCAAACATTTAATAAACCATTTATCACACATGACACTGACAAAGTGGGTCCAGAGAATGGAAAATATGCAAACATTTAATAAACCATTTATCACGCATGACGCTGACAAAGTGGGTCAAGAGAATGGAAAATATGCAAACATTTAATAAACCATTTATCACGCATGGCACTGACAAAGTGTGTCCAGAGAATGGAAAATATGCAAACATTTAATAAACCATTTATCACGCATGACACTGACAAAGTGGGTCCAGACAATGGAAAATATGCAAACATTTAATAAACCATTTATCACACATGGCACTGACAAAGTGTGTCCAGAGAATGGAAAATATGCAAACATTTAATAAACCATTTATCACGCATGACACTGACAAAGTGGGTCCAGACAATGGAAAATATGCAAACATTTAATAAACCATTTATCACACATGGCACTGACAAAGTGGGTCAAGAGAATGGAAAATATGCAAACATTTAATAAACCATTTATCACGCATGACACTGACAAAGTGGGTCCAGACAATGGAAAATATGCAAACATTTAATAAACCATTTATTACGCATGGCACTGACAAAGTGTGTCCAGAGAATGGAAAATATGCAAACATTTAATAAACCATTCATCACGCATAACACTGACAAGTGGGTCCAGAGAATGGAAAATATGCAAACATTTAATAAACCATTTATCACGGACCATTACCATTGCTGATATAAAAACTCGCAAGCTCGTTTTGATATCAGCACAGCTATGTCCCTTCGTCCCTAAAACGTATTGCTTAATTAGGAAGTGTCAGAAAACTATTGAGTATTTATGTTAGTATCCATTGCAAGGTCTATTGAATAATGCACACATCCATCTCATATCCAACAGCTTCATTGCCCTGTTCATACATAAACATTTAATTCCATATCCTGTCTGAATTCCACTTCATCCATACCTCGTCTATCTCCCTTCAGCTGCCGTCCTCCTCTCCTGGTTATATCTAAAAGAAATACTGCAGGGGGAGGCCAGCCAGCTTTTCACTTCCTACCACCTTACTCCGTTTGTGTCTTCAGCTCGCCGACTGGTCACCACAGAGCAAGGAGGCACGGCACTTAGACTCAACTCTCCTCACTTCTCTTTCCTCAATCCTACCATTTCTTTTATTTCTCTCCTGGGCTTACTTCTGATCAAAGAAGTTGTTTGCTTGAGGGGGGCGGGGGGGCTTTCCCTTTTCACTGCTGCTCTGTCCTCCTTTTCTGCAGATTCCCCTCTTTTCCATTCCCTCCTCTCCAACCCATTGGCGACTGGACTCAAGTGATTCAGCCAAAATTGGACGAATGTATCAGTGCTGATTTGATAATTGTGCGGCAATCAGGCTCAACGACTTTGTACTCTTGACCACCCCTAGAAGTTTACACTTCAGGCAAAATCGGACAGATGTTTCGGTGCGGCTTCAATTCTGCAGGTTTGCAGCCTGTAACCGAAAGGTTAAGAACAACCCATCAAGTCAAGTCATTTAATTCGCATAAATATTGTTTATGTACTCTATACCTAGCAGTCAAATCTATATATGATAAGCCATGTATTTATACTTCAAGCGTAACCTCTGTTTAGTGTACAATTCTACCGACTATACACATTACCATGCGATTTAGAAACAATCATCCAAGCTAATAATTGTTATGTACAAGTTATTGGACTAACTAGTATTTTCCAATCTGATAGACATAGAAATTTTACTATTTGACTAACAATTAACAGAAATATTGCGTACAGGAATATCTCTACAACATGGCTGACAGAACATGGATCCCCAATCTGTTTACAATGCATACTTAAAGTTAAATGGGCATTCTACAGAGTCTAGGGACTAAAACCCCATGTTAAGGCGAAAGACCGTTGATTAGATAGCATGACCTTTCAACTCACAGCCATTCCCCTCGGAAGAAACAGATTTGAATGTATCTGAACAAAATAACCAGCCATAAGGAGATAGCAAGAGGTGATATTGGAATTTCCAGTACGAGACCAGTTTTATCAGGCTGCCAGATAGGGTGCTGAGCATTGCATTGGACATCACCAGAGAGAATTAGAATTCTCTCTACTATTTGTGGCATTTTAAAGCTAGTTATCAAGTTAAAGTCGCCGGCTATACCTCACCCAGATACAAACGAATCCAGCATCAAAAGCTCTCCAAACATACCTTTGCTTAGTTTGTTCAGTTCATGCCACTGAACATGTGGGAGGAGAGTTTAGGTCTGTGATGTATGAATGACATCATAGGGAGATTCCCTCATCACATGACCTAGAGGGGTTCCCCACACACAGGGGAAGGCAAGGCAACCACCAAGATGGCAGCCACAGAAAGCTCTCAATTCAACTTTTAAAGTCTATTAATCTACATGATTTAATCAATTGTTCACACAAACAGTAGCTGGTTATGATAAATAAATATTTGAACTTTATATTTATCATTTTAGATTGCAATTTCTAACATTTATTTCTCTATATGGTTCTCTAAAAGTCTCAGTGCTGCTGGACTAAATAAAACACAACAGAAGCAACCAATGTTAGCATTCAACCCCCAACATATGTAGTTGCATAAACTGAAAACTGGCAAACATATGCTTGTAGAGCATTTCTCGGAGTATGGGTAGTGTCTAAGCGACCTATATCTGGTCCCTTTTATACGTTTTGGAGATCATGGGATTCGAACCTGTCCTTGCCCTATCCTAATAATGCCGAGTACCTGGCTAGGAAGCTGTTATGTATTGTACCCGGCTGGGGCGCCGGGCACCAGCGAGCGCTGCGAGGTACCAGTGTAGCAGCGGTTGAGATAAATAAAGCATTGAGTAACTAGACGTCGACACGTGCAGTTGTGTTACACTCATTCCATCACAGAAGCGACAAGTGTCAATTTTTAAGTCATTGGTTTGACTCGACCAGGGTTCAAACCCCACGATCTACCAAAACGGGAGACAGACGCTCAACTCATTCAGCCATTCCGTCTGGTTATATATATGTATCTATATTAATACCAAACAGTAGTTAAGTTTTAGGGTTGTTCTGATCACTACTCCTCTGTTAATCTGCACTTCTTTTATGTTTATAGAACCAAATATGTGTTGGGAGAGTAGTGGACCCACTGCACCAGAAGTGGGTCAGTGCTGAGGTCAGTTTGGGGGCGGGGGGGTTCTGAGGCTGGTACTGTAGCAAGCAGCTTGTGTTTTGAAAATGGCTGGGTGAGTGGAGAGAAGGGAGAGTAAAACTGAGGTATTTTCAATTTTCTTTAGAGTAGTTCAAATAGGAAAAATATTTGCTTTTATGTAAAATATATGTTAGTACAAAGACGTTGCATAATTCAATCAGAAATACATATAGAAGGAAAACGTTTTTTTGTTGTTGAATGTAAAAATGTTATCTACATCGGCTCGAAATGCATTGTGGCTTTTGGATTTTAATCAACATATGTTATGGAAGGTAGGAGAGGCCATCAACTGTGAAGGACATTTTCGCCAGCTTTTAATTAGCATATTGGTTCACCCCTGTACTTTAAGTACGGAGTGAATCTTTTATCTAGTCGCTACCTAGCCTGGCGCATGGCAATAATGGGAGAGGACAATGCCCGGTTAGCACAGTACCAGGATAATCTGGCTGTGTGGGATATCAAGTCATGGTGCTGGCAGCCTGGTGTCTCAGAGGGGCAGCACTACAAAGTTGCCATGAGTATGCACTGTCACAATTCGCTACCCATCTTGATATGACCTTAGATGTTGACAGGATGTAAAACCCCAAGAAACAAACAACTGTTGTAGTTGTTCTATAGACCTATTTCATATGACGTCAGCATAGTGTCTAGGGCAGTGCACACGCCTTTTGGCTGCAGGACAACACACTGTCACACTGCAAACTCAATGGCTATGATCAATCTTCATACAGAAAAAGTGAAATATCTCTAAAACCACACCACCTAGAAGCAACCCGCTTGGAACACATATAGAAAACATATTCAATGAATAGATTGTATTAAATTTGTACGGTTAGGGTTCTGCATTTCTATTAATTTTCCCCCGCTGTTTTGCGATTGTGGGTCACGGCTTCTATTAGCTCCACGGTTGAGTACTCCAGACCTGAAAGTAACAGACAGGATTATTCATGTTGCCTGTAATATGGGTAATTCTAGATAACCCTGTGTACAATTTTCCGATATAATGGCATGAGGATCTATGTGAAATTACTATAATAAATTGCAAACTGTCTATATAATGATAAATGGTGATATATAAAAACCAAAGGCATATGAGGGATATGTGGAGTTGGTCAACTATTTACTCATTAGGTATAGAAATTGTATAGTAAAATAGTCTTTGGAGGAGTGTCACTTCCTAGAATAGTCTTTGGAAGAGTCACCTCACATACCCCCTCCCCCCATGGTGTTATTTATGAATCATTGGCCACCACAAGGCACTGTTGCCAGCATAACAAGGCCTTGGATACAACAGATTGAACTCTGATTGGTGGATCGAACCATGTGACCACTGCCATCTTGGATTCTAGAAAACCTATATAAAGTAATAAATGAAGGAGTCTCACTCTCCTACTTTCACTCTTCACCTACTTTCCTTCATTACCTGTATTGATTTCCCTTGGCTTGTCCACACCACCCACACCACCAGCCGGCAACTTTACAAAATGGCGACCACAACTTGTTGAAACTACCGGGATTTGAACCTACACGACATTGGTTAGTAGTGACTGTATGAACTGTATTTGATACTTTCGGTGTGTTTCAGTAGCATTTTTCTTTTTATTTGTTATTTAATACTATAAAGGTTATATTTCTTAATTAAATTGTTAGTTGACTGCTGGTTATTTGAACGCACGTGGTGTTGTAGTTTTGACGTTAGGGCTAGAACTACAATTTTTTTTAGAGAACATATATTATATACGTAGTATTTTTATTTCATTTAATTTGATATGCTATTCTAAATTCTAAATTCTAGAGAAAAAAAAGGACTTTTCTATTGACTACGACTGGTGGGTTGTTGGAGTGGATGAGTTAGTTTTTCTTCTATTGATTCTCCAATCTTTTTGCTTTATACAGGGACTAAATTAAATTAAATTGCTTTGTCGACGAGTTACTGACGAAAGCGTCAATTCTTGAGGGAAACATTAGTCTTTGGCGTCGATATTACTGTAATGTCGCATGTCTGAAGCCTCGTGTCGCCGCTAGAAGTCTTTTCATTTCGGACTACTTTCGGTAATTTTCTTTAACCCTGAAGTATATCAGAGCGTATTAATATATATGGGAGAGACTTTTCACTTTTCTGCTACTGTACAGGTAATTCTATCGGTTGGATTCAATTCTTTAAATTTATTTCTACAGCGCTTTTCACAACACACTAAAATTCCTATATAACCCGCTACAAGGAGGATATCAATAGCGTGAACATATTTGACTGGTGGTAAGTTATATATTTTATTAAATACACTTACACTACACACTCACAATGCCTGTAACGCGGTTAAAAGAAGATTCATTACGTGAACAATTTGGGTTGTGGTTTGAGAGTCAGGTAGATATAGGTATTCTTAGTGATGACTGTGATAAATTGGAAGCATGGACTAAATTTATGGCTGATAGCATAGAGAATATTACTGACAAAAATGAAGAGAGGATATTGCAAATTACGAGCGTACTGAGGCTGATAATGACAGGGAAGAGCATAGAGAAAGACGTGAATTAGCTAGTCTACAGCATAAAAGTAATGAAACCAAGATAAGAGCTCTTAAAGCATATGGAAAGTCTGTACCTATGCTGGATGGGACTGACAGAGGTGCACTGAGAGAGTGGGTAGATCTTATTGAGAGGATTGGGGTTCTTGCAGATGTGTCAGACTTAGATATAATTCGCTTCGCACCTTCAAATGCAACAGGTACACTGCATGAAGTGTTATTCACTGCCTTCACAACTAAGGGTGCTAAGTCATGGGATGATATCAAAGAGGAAATTGCTACGACTTTGTTAACTGCAGATGAAAAAACTCATTTAAAAAGTATAGTAATGACTATGGTGTAGAATGAGGGTGAGACAGTGGCAGCATATTGCCAACGGTTTAAAACAGCTACTAGTAAGGGGTGGAAACTACCTTCTGCTACCTTGGGGACTGACACCGTTGAAATTTTGTTATCACGATTTCTTGATTCATTGTTGGTTGACAACACTATGTGGTACATAGAGACCAATAGACCAAAATCATTGGAGGAAGCTTTTACTCTAGCTATATTGAGTGATAGCTAGAGACAGCAATGACGTGCACAATCACGACTGACAGATTTAAATATGACTAGTCAGGTTGATAGTCTAAACTTTAATTCTTCTAAAATGTCTAAAACAACTGCTTCTGGAGGAGTTCAGGCTAGTTCAGTAGTAACAGGAGAGAGTCAGGCTCTAAAGTCGCTCCAGAATGAAATGAAATCACTAAGAAAGTGTGTAGAATGCTTAACGGTATCTGAAAATAAATGTACACATGCAGATATTCATTCAGTAAATGTTGCGTCACCGTATGGTGCCGGTTCTTATGCAACGGGCGGACGTCTTGAGTCGCCGCGCGTAAACGTAGCGTCGAAGGGTGAGGTAGCTATTGCATCTAAGAATAGATCAGGTTCAGTCAGAGAGCACACGGGAAAGTATGCGCTGTCAACGCAACAGCGAGGAAGCAATGAGAAAGCGATGCCAGCTGCGCAGGCGCAGTTGTCGAAAAAGAGACAGGTGTATCGCCAACGACCGCAGAGTAGTGGGCAGGGTGGTTTGACTTGTTATGTATGTAATGAATCGCATGTGATGAGGGATTGTCGACATTTAAAATTACTGCGTAGTAACATTAGCTCTACTGCTTCGGGAAACTAAATAGTGTACTTGATACTCGTCCGAGTATTGATATTGATTTTGTTCAAGTAAAATTAACTGGTCTGGTAGACTCAGGTGGGGCTAAAAGTTTAATACATGTAAATGCATTTCGAAATTTGGTAGATATTGGGATAGCACATAGGCAATTGTATCCAGGTAGTAGACTGAGATCAATCTCAGGTCATTTAATTCCAACTTTAGGTGTAACTTACATTTCTATTTATGATAAGTTATGTCCTTTTTTTGTAGTTGAATCATTAGCTTTTGAATTATTAATTGGGACATATATCATGGAAATGTGTAATGCTGAGATTTGTTACAGAAATAAGTTTGTTTCCTTATATGATATTGTACATCCATGGAGTAGTTTAGAATTAATTGATAGAAAAATAGCAGGAATAGTTCTAGAAGTAGACTATTGGAAAAAGCATTTTCCCTTGTTATTTCCTGATTCTAATGAAAAACTTAAAGCTATTAAGGTAGTTGAGATGCATATAGACACAGGTAATGCATATCCACTAAATCAAAGACCTTATAGGATACCTTTAAGTAAGAGACATATAGTGGAAAAAGAATTAAATAAGATGTTAGATGATGATATTATTGAAACTAGTTGTAGTCCTTGGGCTTCACCAGTTACTTTAGTGCCTAAGAAGGATGGTACTATACGTCTTTGTGGTGACTACCGTAAATTAAATGCATTAACGATTAAAGATGCTTATCCTTTACCCAGGATACAGGACATTTTTGATCAATTGCATGGTGCTAACATTTTTACCACCATTGACCTTGGTCGTAATGCGAAGCATTACGTTTGATGCGAGGAGAGGAAGAGACCCTCCCCCCGCCCCGCGCTGTCGCGCTGCATTCCCACCTCGGCAGACGGCGCGGCGCGCCGCCCCCTCCCCCACCCTCCGCGTCGCGCAGCGCTCACGCCTCACCCGACGCCGCTGCTCGCCACCTCTCGCCCTCCCCCGGGCCGGCAGCTTTCACACTCACCTGCTGTCGCCCCTCCCTCCTCCCCTTATAAGGTCGCCCCCCGGCCTCCCTCAGGCACTCGCCCTCCTGCCGTCTCCCAGCTCCCTCCTCTTTTCAAGTCTTGGCTCCTCCACCTCGGATCTCTGCTCCAGCTCAGCCTCAGGATGCCTCAAGGGAAAGGACGTGGACGGAAGGGATCCCGGGCCGCCCCCCGCACCCCGGGGCCCTCTCCAGCACCCGGCCGGGGCGAGTCCCCGGCCTACGCCACGGCGTCCCCCGCGGCGCCCTCGGGCCGCACCTCCGGCCCCGAGATGTCGACACTGCTGGAGGCACTCCAGCGCATCCAGCTCGACCTGCAACACTCCGCCGCCGAGGCGCGCCAGGCGACGGCCGACCTCCACGCCCGGATCGACTCCCTGGGAGACCGGGGGGCCCCGCCCGGGGATCCCCTCATCTCCCCCGAGGCGCCAGGCCGCCCCGACGCCTCGGGCGCCTACCGCCACTACAGCCCGGCCCCCGTCGCCGCCTCAGGCGTCCCTCCCCGGGGCCGCGCACCCGGAGTATGAGAGGTACCGTCACCTCTCCAGTCAAGCACCCCCAGCCACCTCGCCGGCCTACCACGAGGAGGCCATCCGCCACAGCGCCGCCTCCGCGGCCGACGCCGTCCGGGACATACTAGCATCCGCCGAGGCGCGCCACTCCGTCAGGCGCCAAGGGATCCCGGCCAACTACATCTTCCACTCCGACCTGGTGAAACGAGGGGCCGAGAGGAAGCCGGTGAAGAGGGGGGAGGTGACAAAGGACGAGTATACCCTCGCCATCCTCACCCTCATCGACCACCCCGACTTCCCCGCCCACTCCGCCCAGGGACTCCACCACCACCACCTAGCAGTCTGCCGGGATAACCTCGTGTACCCCTGGGCGACCGTCCGCCGGTACTCAGAGACCGTGTTTACCGCGATCGCGGACGGAACCCTCCCCCAGGGCTGGCACGACCCGGTAGCGCTCAACCTCATGAGACTAGACTGCCTCGCCATGCCCGAGGACCAAGCCACCGCCGCCCCTGCCCGCCTACCCGACCCTCTCCACAGAGGCGCCCACCTCTCCCGACCCCAAGCTGACGCCCGCGCCACCTACGACAGGGACGCCCACGGGACCCCCTGCCCGGCCTGGAACCGCGCCCCCGCCTCGTGCGATCGGGCTCACGTCGGGGAGGCCCACGGTGAGACGGGGGACAGGCGCCGTCACATCTGCGCATACTGCGCCAATGTGAGGCGCCTCCTAACCATGCACAGCGAGGCCGACTGCATCACAAAACAGACCCGTGAGCGCCAGACCCCCGCCACCTCGGCGGATTTTTGATCCGCCGGGGGGCCCCCTCCGGCGCCTCACCCTCACCACTGCCGACAGCCCCGCAACTCCCACCGACAACCTCCCAGCGACCACCGATCGCAGCGCCGCCCAGTCCCAGCCGGGGATCATCACCTCGGGCATCACACCTCGGACCACATCCCAGCCCAGCCTCAGGAGGAACCCTCTGCCGCCGATCCTCACGACACCGCCTTCAACAACACCGCCGCCCAGACCCCGACCACCACCCCACCCAGCCCCGAGGACTTCGCTGCCCCCCTGCTCGACCCTCGTCGGACCTCCTCACCGGATCCCGCCAAGGAGCGGGCCTCCCCCTTTTTTGGCCGCCCGCTCCCTGTCGACGCAGGCCCCGGACACTCCCCGCCCCAGAGGGAGCCTGACCCCTGACGCGGCCCACCCCCCGGCCGGCCCACCCCACCTGCTCCGCCTCGGGCGCGCCGCGAGCCCTCTCCGCCTTTTGGTGGAGGGCTCCTCGGCACCCCCTCACTCCACTGACACTTGATCTCTGTTTTTCTACTTTACTCCGCTCCTCATGAGTTTCCTTATTTTATCACATTGTTCACTATTTACCTCTACCTTCCTCTTAATACTCTGTATGCCCTGTATGCTCTGTCTGAGGCGAAAATAAACACCCTTTATTTCCACCCCCGCCTCCTCTCTTCCTTTTCGCGCATCGGTCGTAATGCGAAGCATTACGTTTGATGTGAGGAGAGGAAGAGACCCTCCCCCCGCCCCGCGCTGTCGCGCTGCATTCTCACCTCGGCAGACGGCGCGGCGCGCCGCCCCCTTCCCCGCCCTCTGCGTCGCGCAGCGCTCACGCCTCACCCGACGCTGCTGCTCGCCACCTCTCGCCCTCCCCCGGGCCGGCAGCTTTCACACTCACCTGCTGTCGCCCCTCCCTCCTCCCCTTATAAGGTCGCCCCCCGGCCTCCCTCAGGCACTCGCCCTCCTGCCGTCTCCCAGCTCCCTCCTCTTTTCACCACCCACCCACCCTACACTCCTCCTACCTTCTCTTTCAGCGGTGGAGGGCTCCTCGGCACCCCCTCACTCCACTGACACTTGATCTCTGTTTTTCTACTTTACTCCGCTCCTCATGAGTTTCCTTATTTTATCACATTGTTCACTATTTACCTCTACCTACCTCTTATTACTCTGTATGCCCTGTATGCTCTGTCTGAGGCGAAAATAAACACCCTTTATTTCCACCCCCGCCTCCTCTCTTCCTTTTCGCGCATCAAATCAGGGTATTGGCAGGTAATGGTAGATGAGGATAGCAGACCTAAAACAGCTATAAACACACACATGGGATTATTTCAATTTCAACCAATCAATGGGTGCCGTCTTCTCGAAGAAGGTTGGCTGCAATGGACCTCCATCTCTTCCTGTCATTCGTTCCTCTCATGCATTCCGCATAGCTCATTGCTGTCCACTCAGTGATGTTGTCCATCCATGTTGTTCTCCTTCTCCCTCTTGGTCTTTTCCCTTCTATCTTCCCTTCCAGTATTCTTCTCTGTGATTCCTGGTGTCGTATCATGTGGCCAAAGTATTTAATTTTTCTGTTTTTGATCGTTTGTGTCATCTGTCTCTTTATTTTCATTCTTGTTAGGACCTCCACGTTGCTTATCATTGCTGTCCATGGAATTTTTAACATTCTTCTGTATTGCCACATTTCAAATGCCTCGAGCTTTGTTGTTATTGCTTTCTTCAAAGTCCATGTCTCGCAGCAATATAAAAGTGTAGACCACACATAGCATTTTAGCAGTCGGAGTCTTGTTTTTATATTTATCTCTCTAGATGTTAGTACTTTCTGCATCTTTAGAAATGTTGTTTTGGCAATGTTTATTCTCCGTTTAATCTCTCTCTCACATCCGCCATCACTAGTTATTAAATGTCCCAGATACACAAATGACTCTACCTGCTCCAAGATTACACCATTAACTTTTATCTCTGCTCTTGGTTTGTATTCCTTTCTGCTGACAACCATGGATTTTGTCTTCTTTACATTCATTTTGAGGCCACATCTCTCACTTTTTTCTTTTACTTCATCCACTATATCTTGTAGTCGATTTGACGTTAAGGCTAGCAGTGCTGTATCGTCTGCGTATCTTGTATTATTGATATTTCCACCTCCAACATTTATTCCTATTATGTCATCTATTTCTCTGAAAATCATTTCCGTATAAATGTTGAAAAGACTAGGTGATAGAACACATCCTTGTCGCACTCCACATTTGATCTTCGCTTCTGGTGTCAATGAGTCTCCAATTCTTACAGCAGCATACTGTTCCCAGTAGAGGTTGGCCACAAGCCGAACGTCCTTACCGTCTAGACCGATTTTTTGTAGAGCTTCTATTTCAATTTAAGCGTATGCAATTTGGATTAATGAATGCACCTGCAGTATTCCAAAGAATGATGAATGTAATTTTTATGGAACATTTAGGTAAATGTTGTCTAATTTATTTAGATGATATTATTATTTATTCACCAGATGAGGAGAGTCATGAGAAAGATGTGACTAGTATATTGACTATCTTGGAAAGTAACAATATGACTATTAAAGAATCTAAATGTGAATTTGGAGTTACTGAAGTAAAACTCTTAGATTACATTGTATGTTCAGCAGGACTGAAACCGGATCCTGAAAAAATTACTGCAATAAGAGATATGGCTTCACCTAAAAGTAAAAAAGAAGCAAGACGATTATTAGGATCGGCAGGATACTATAGATAATTGATTCCTAATTATGCTGATGTTGTCGCTCCTATAACTTATTTAACTAGTAATAAAAGTAGTTTTGAATGGACTATGGAATGTGAAATTGCATGGAATGAGTTGAAGACACTATTATTAGATTGTGTACTGTTGAAATTTCCTGATCCTTTTAAACCATATAAACTGTATACAGATGCTTCTGAGTATAGTTTAGGTGCTGTATTGGTACAGGAGGATGAGAATGGAATAGACAGGCCAGTACATTTAATCAGTACTAGATTTTCTCCTGCTCAACGTAATTATCCTACTATAGAGAAAGAAGCATTTGCTATTATTTATGCTCTAGAAAAATTAAGACCTTACTTATATGGTGCAGAATTTACTATCTATACAGATCATGCTCCATTGAAATGTTTTTTCACTAAAGAAATTCTTAATACACATATACAACGTTGGGCAGTATTATTAGCAGAATTTGCAGCACCAATTGTTTATATGAAAGGTGTAGATAATGTCTGGGCTGATATGTTGTCTAGATTGAGACCTAATACTGAAGCAAAGGAACCAGTAGAAATGTTTGCTTTTGATTCACTGTTAGCAGAACAGGTCATTCCTTTTGAACACTATGAACTGTTTTGTTGTTGTTTTACGTCCTAGCAACATCTAAGGTCATATCAGGATGGGTACTGACTTGTGACAGTGCTTACTCATGGCGACTTTATAGTGCTGTCCCACTGGGAAACCAGGCCGCCAGCACCATGATCCCACTCAGTCACATTATCCTGACACTGAGCACACCAGTCCTTGCCATGTCCTAATAATGCCAAGCGCCTGGCTAGGAAGCAACAAGTATCAATTTTAAAGTCATTGGTTTGACTCGACCGGGACTCGAACCCACGACCCCATGATCTACCAGCACGGGAGATGGATGCTCTAACTCATTCGGCCATCCCGTCTGGTCTCTATGAACTGTCATATAATGATGTAATTAATGAACAGAAAAAGATGAGAGAGTATACGTTAGGTGAGAATGAAGAAAAGAATTATTTGTTAATGGATAATCTTCTTTATTCAATGATAGCTCCTGCTAAGAAAGATACGTATCCTATATTAGTGTTACCAAAAAAATACAGGAATTCTGTGATAAAGATAGCTCATACTGAGGTAGGTCATATGGCTATGTCTAAAACAATAAAACAATTACAGGAACATTTTCATTGGCCTGGTATAGCTGGAGATGTCCATAGAGTAATTACCAATTGTCCAAATTGTGTGGTTAATTGTAGTAAGCGCACACGTGCGTATCCACAATCGATGCCATTGCCTAGTGCACCTGGTATTGTGATTGCTGCGGATCTTTCTGGTTCATATCCAGTTAGTACTAGTGGTAATAGATATGTATTGTCTATTATAGATCATTGTAGTGGTTGGGTTGAATATAAAACATTGCCGGATAAATCATCGAAGGGAATTCATGATTATATATTTAATGATTATATTCCTCACCATGCAATTCCTTGTATGTTTATTTCAGATAATGGGTTAGAGTTTAAAAACAAATTGATTATGAGTCATTTCAAAGAATTAGGTGTAGAAGTAAGGCATACAACACCTTATCATCCACTGTCAAATGGTATGGTAGAATGATACCATAGGACTATAAAAAGCATTTTGAGGAAATTAATTAATTCTCGTGCTAGTCTATGGGAAACCTATTTGCCTGATGTGATATATGTGTATCGTACTGTACCTTCTGATAGCACTGGCTATTCTCCTTTCTTTCTAACCTATGGTAGACATCCAGGTACGAAGCATAGTTCTTTACTGTATCGACCGACGGGGACGATTGATTCAAACTTAGCTTATCGTGTAGATGATTTGTCTATAGCTTTAGCTAAAGCTGTTCAGAATCGTAAAGAAAGTCGAAATTATAATGTTGCTTGTCTGAGGAAAAAGGCGAATGCAATTAAATTAACTCCTGGTGATAAAGTTGTTTTGTTTATAAATGAATCCGGACCTTTGGAGAGGAAATACGATCCAGGATACATAATCATTAGATCACGGGGTTCAGTGGTAACTGTAGTAGGCCCTAATAACGATCGTAAAGTTGTTAACCATGATAAAGTTAGATTAGTGGATTCTAGAATCATTTGGGATGATATTGCACCACAATTGACTAGAACTGAATGAAGGAAAGGCATTTCGCAACCTTTGCCTTTCGATCCGATTATTTCTGATCAAAATCGACGCACTAATGAATTATTAGTGAATAAAGCAAAAATAAAACCTAAAGTATTACATTCGAGAGAAATTGGTACTGGGCCATTCACGTGACAGCAAGCGCAGAGGGTGGATTCAATAATTGGTAGTTCTAATTTATGCAGAAGAATTGACCAATCACAGCAAAGAACACTGCGGAAGGATTGACGAATCCGTAGATGTCTGAGTGCTTCGGCTCATTCGACAAGAAATTTCTTTGTTTCTGCGCCACTAATAAATAACAATTGCGCCATGCCTAACCATTGCGTTAATACGAAGCAAGAATTAACAATAGCGCAAGTCGACAGTTCTAAATCTAATCGACAGGGTTCGCGAGGTTTAGTCATAAGGAATGTTTATGTTCTTACTAAACTAGCGCCAAGATTAACGCGTTGTAACGTAAGTTACGCCAGTAATTAAGTTACTAAAAACTGTTTAATTACAGACATGTTGTTGATGGTATTGACACCGTAGTAGCATTGCTATAGTGAAGTAAATTGACACTTGTTGCTTACCGAATGCTACGGAGCATTTCTGGTGGATTAAGTAAACAAAGTGGATGCTTTGCTGGAACATGGTGATATGTACTAATGTGAATTGTTATTCTACCGTGACATAGAGCGAAAAAAGTTCACCTGTGGTGACTGGATGTCATACTAACAAATAACAGTTTCATTTATTCTCCATTGACTTTTCTATTTATTTAAGTTAATTCTTAGTATGCCTACGTATTACGGGGTGAGACGTAAAGCAGGTGTTACTCGATGGTTTGAGTTTAAACTGTTTAGCTACTAAAAAGAAGCTAAATTTCGTCACACTAATGACTGAAATGTTATGTTCGCATGAAGTAATACAATAGCACTTTCGCTAAGACTTTGTGGATGTTATATTTTGGGAAATGGTAGATCTTGCATATGTAAGAATTGACATTATTAAAGCGGATTAATGGCAAATAACCAAAGATGTTATATACTTTGTTTTCAGACACACCATTGGATTTGCATTAACTTTTCTTAGTACAAAAATCATTATTCATTGGGCGTGAAAGATCTAAAAACGCTTAAAATAGCACATTGACTTTGCATTAGCGTATTGATTCTATTAAATTCTCGCAGGCTAAAATCTATTCTACTATGAATATAGGCAATTCATCGAACCTGTACCACTCGAGTGGGAGAAAAGACGGATGCGTAAGGTCGATAGAGCGATTCTATTCGACGAGCGTAAACTTTTCACGAGTATACGGTAAGGCCGATAACAGATCTAAGGTGCGAGCCGGGAGTCTATGTCTTATCGGGTGTCGACGAGCGACACGCATGAAGCGATAAAACAAATTTATTTGGCGAGTATGAAGCAGTAGTTACAGATAATTCACCAAGGCGTGAAGCGTAATTAGACATATGATTAACATGAACGATTTGTCTCAAAATGTCGCTAATCTTAGTGGTGGTTGACGGGGTTCGGCAGAGGCATTTCGTCATTGACTGGAACTTTGGTAAAGTCCATGTCTTATGTTTTTGTGCTAATAAATGCATAACTAATTAACTATGATACTTAGAAGCATGAACTAACCTAGTTAAGACATCTAAAGTATCTATTCTATGTTATTATGTGTATTACAATACATATAAATTGATATAACATTATGAAATAAGACATTTAAATTAACTTTTTAAAACATTTTTATTTTCTAGTAAGAAATTTATTCTATATGTTCATATTACTTAATTGAAATAATGCGAAAACCGACAGACTTTAATATTGGGATTTATTACATATTTTTCTTTAACTGTTACATGCCAGATTTTTTATGTCAAGATTACGAGGTTTACAGAACTTGACCCCACTGAGAATAATAAGTATGGGTGGGTGGGATGGCTTTAAACCAAATGGCGTAGATGTTGAATAGACCGCAGTCGAGGCCAGAATGAAACCAAAAAAGGCAGCTAGTCAGATAACGTCAATTTCTACGCTGGGTGGAAGCGTAAAGGCGCCACAGCGGCGGTGTTCAGATGCTTTGTATCCATTCGTAATGAGACGTCGGTCACACGCATTCAATTAACCATGTTTTCGTAACATGCACAATTGAAATAACGCGAAAACCGACAGACTTTAATATTGGGATTTATTACATATTTTTCTTTAACTGTTACATGCCAGATTTTTTATGTCAAGATTACGAGGTTTACAGAACTTGACCAAAGTTTTTAGCTAGAGTTCTGGGAGCCGAGGAAATCGAGTGTCTCGGTACATAGGCGTGCACTGCCCCAGAGGTCCAATGACCCAGGTCCTTGATATCCTGTAGTGATGAGCCCAGGGAGGCACAAGCCTGAGCCCCACCTCGACGAAGACTATGCAGGGTTATGGCACCTGGTGCCGGGTGCCCCTGCGTGGCCAAAGCCAGCCTAAGTGTGTCGAGTAGTGCTCGTGGTCGTAAGGGAAGGCCATCGGTCGTGATGAACGCAGGGCCTCCGAGGTAAGGCTGTGTCCTGGACACGTATTTGTTCCAAGCCCGGACCGGGCAATAGATGGAGCCCGGTATGGCTGGCACCGTGATGTTTCGCGGCGGAGCGGACCTGCAAAGTGTCTTTGATGATCTAACGCGGATGTTGAGGCCGGCCTGCGTTAGTGTTATGTCCCGAGCATGCAGCGCGTGACCCGTGTCAGTGGCAGCTGGGGAGGCGAGAAGGTTGCTTTGACGCAGGAGGGTGAAGTATCCCAACAGGAGCGCTGCCGTCAGTACCGGACCGTTGTCCCCCGCTGCGCCATAGAACCCGACCACCTTCCTCACATCCGACGGACTCAGGGGTGGAGCCTGTGCAGGGACATGTGATGAGTCACGATGGATCCCCCGTTTGACCAGATCCACCATGTATGTGTCAAACGCCAGAGTGGGATAGCCCATCACCTGCACCCACGTGCGAGCCCCACTGATGTAATTTAGGACCGTGCTGGGCGTCTTGGTATCATGGAGGTGGAGTAAGTAAGACATGATTTCATATTGTGACGGCTTCATAGGGTCGTGTCTTCTCCTGTTCATATAGCTAAGGTACTCGTTCACTTGGATCGTCTTGTTTTTCCAGGTTCCCGGGGCCAATCCAGCCGCCATGATGGTGAGCAGTCGGTCGTGGTGATGTTGGTTGTAACCTATGAAAGAGGCAAGATATTAGCTGCGAATCAAAGGTTACTCAGAGGATTGGGGTGAGGGCGTCATCGTGGGTGACAGTGATCGGTGTTAGGTTGAGTTCAGACGTCATTTTTGTCGCGAGTTCTGCAGCTGCAGTATCGAAACTCATACGGCTGAGTGCGTCCGCCAGGACCAGCTCCCTACCCGGTTTGTGCCATATGACCACGTCTGTACTAAATCTTGCGGCAAACAGCCAGATCTGCCGGGCGCACGCACATATTATGGGGTCTCGCCCGGATCCTGTGCTGAGGACCTGCTGTGAGGTGGCGTTGTCGGTGTTTATGTATATAGTATAGCGGTGCGGTTCTGGCGGCGCAAGGTTTTTGAGTGCGACTACCAGGTTGATCGCTTCCAACCTGGCGATACAGTGCTGCTCGGCGATGAGAGCGCGCGAGTATTCTTCCGCGTAGAAATACGTGGGGGAGTGTGCGCCACCGGCTTTTAGTGACGAGTCGCACTCAATGGTCCACCCTGTGCGCACCTCCGGGGGTAGGAGGACAATACCATTGGAATGTGCTGCATATTCCGTGAACCATGAGACATCGAGCGTCAAATCCTCTGGTACCGCGTGTTTGCCCCTGTAAGGTGCCGCTCTGAGTGCTGCCAGGATACGGCTCATGAATCTTTTCACCGGTCGGATACATTTCGCAACGTGCTGTAGTTTCCCCACCAGACGTTGTAAGTCTCGGCGGGAAGCAAACTTTTTGTCTTTCCATGCCTGACATTCATTTATTACTTGTTGTAGTTTTTCTTCTTGGATTTTTACGGTCATATCCATCGTAGAAATTGTGAAACCCAGCCACTCGACCTCGGTGGAGGGAGGGCGGCACTTGTCCAGAGCGAGATCGAGACCCAAGCACTTGGCCAAGCGGAACAGATCCAAGTAAGCCTTCTCAGCCTCTCTCTTCGTCGCTGCCGCCCCCACGAAATCATCTAGGTAACATAAAGCATGATGGGCGCGCTTTCTCATTAAGTGGACGACCGCATTCGTCGTGCGGGCACATGCGATGGAAGACGTGCGGCAGCCAAATGGAGGGGAAATGTCAATGTATATTTTCCCGTTTAAAGTTATGCCCAGTAATGGGGCAGAGAGGGGGCAGGCCCGGAGTTGTCTATAAGCCCTGGCGAGGTCTGCACACCATATGAACGCTCCCTGTCCCAGTCTGGTCACCTCATCCGCCAAATCGAGGATGCCCGGGAGGGTGTATGTTGCTGGTTGTCCCTGATATTGAGCCTTCCTGATGCCTGCGTTTACACTCGCTCCACCGGGGAAACTCAAGTCAACTATGATCCTCCTTTTATTGGACCTCTGTTTGGCCCGAGTCATGAGAGGGCTGACCTGGGTCCAGGGAGTGAAGGGAAGCTTCTTGAAAGGACCCAGCATTGCGCCATGCCCGAGCTCCGTGTCAATGTAACTCTGCATGTGGGCTACGCTTTCAGTGTCCGTGTGGTGGTTCGCCTTTGATGACACAGGAGGCTTGTCAGCGGTATAGTCCACAGGCCACCCAAATTCCAAAAATTCAGGCAACTGTTTGTCGTGATAATCCCTGAGCAACTTCCTCCAGGTCCTGATTTTAAGCCCCGAGGGTATTGCTATGCGTTGGCCAATGTAGTTTGGAATGGCTGACAAACGAACCTGGGTGTAAGTTGCCATGTACTCACGGTGATTTACCCAAAGTTTGTCGTCAGTGAACGGCCAGATGGTATTGAGGGTATGTCTGTATGTGGCCGGGGTATGAGGTGGGTCGTAGTGAGGAGTTTGGTCGACCGATATCATGTCGAGTATGTGATCAATCCCATCCGTATCGACGTGGTCCTCTACTACGAGTCTGTCTAAAGGCCTATCATCACAACGCGGTGGGCTTCCGTGAAATAGCCGTTTCGCCTTGTCATATAATTCACATTGGGTCACCGTATGAGCGTGTGCACCGCCTACAACGGCCCCGGCAGCGCCCGCCGCGCTGTCTGGCCCGTCTGCAGTGTTGCTACAATGATGCACGACGCGGCCATTTAGGTCACCGGCCCCGCCGCCGTCGCCCTTGGTAACGGGGTCATCTCGGCTCCCTGCGTGCGCTGTGATTGACGTGACCTCCATACACTCTGCCCGCTCCTCGCGTGTAGCTGTGACGTCATGTGCCGCCGCCGCCGGTTGTATGAAATCGTTGTTGATTTTGGCTGCCTCGCAGCGGATGAATGTGAATGAGGCGATGTTTAAGTCTTGCTCTGTGAATGTTGGTGCCGACGCATGACGCTTATGTGTTGTTTGGGTGTCCATGTCACTTTTACGCTTTCTTAACTGTTGTACGCTGTTGCTGCCTTCAGCGATAGTACTGTCAACTTTACCCCGTTCACACTTCCCTTGCACGGTGCTAGTACTGTTAAATTTACCGCGTTCACATTTTCCTTGCACGTTGATGGAGGCTTCTGTAACTTTGATTCCTGCATTATTTCTTGGTGCTTGCAAGTTGAACTGCGCGGGATCAGTACAACCGCTACCTAAAAATCCTTCTTTTCTTTTGCTGGACCATTTACTCTATCTAAATACCTTTTCTTATTGAAGCATACCTTCTCTTGATGTGCGTTAGCGCGCTTATATTTATTGGCACACCAGGCACACAAGTGAGCTTTCCTGTCGGGCTGCAAGCCATGCGATGTCGGAAACCCGCAATCTTCACCCCAGTTCCACTGGTTGCACGGCTTTCCGTCGACTTCTCTGTCGTATGCTGGGCGTGTGTGGTCGGTGCTGGCTTTCCCCTCCGAACCTGTGGTTGGTGCCGCAGTTGTCGCCCCATCATTTCGTCGGGCACTACGTGAATTTTGCTTTGATTTTTCAACCCTGTTCCCGATGGCACAGACGTCCCGCTGGACATCCTTGATCGCGTATGCATCTTTCCAGCCCTTGGGAAGGCGTCCATCTGCAATCATTGTAAACACGGTCTCCGACCATTGTCGGCACGTGTGCCAGTCCCAGTTGGCGGCCATCACCGAGAGCTGGTACATATGTTCCCCAATCTGGTCCGACCAGCCGTAAGGTAGTTTCTTGTCCTTTGACATTCTGTACAACGCCGCAAAATATTCATGCCACGATCCCTCCTCCAACCCAATCCTCTCATTTCGACTTCCCCTTATGACATATCTGTGAGGCGCTAAAATATTGGTACCTCTGCGTTTTCCCAATACCGAGCCGGCCTCGACGAGTAATTCATTGACCGCGTCGCTTCGGGCCACATCACTGTCATCCATGTTAACTGAAAGGCCGGGGTTGGACTGGTAGCGCCTGTAGTTATGTTCGTGATCATGATGCCGGTCGGGTCTACGGGATGCGACCTCACTGCCTGATCTTCTCCGTCTGTCGTCGGCCTCTTGGTCGTCGTGATGCCTCCCCGTGTGACGAGGTGACGGTGAACTTGTATGCGTACGGTTGCGGGGCCTGTGTCTGCCTGCACCGTCCGGGGTGCCTTGAGGTGACACGGCAGTGCGACGCGATAGGTGTCTGTGACTGGGTGTTAGGGTGGGCGATCGGGACCTCTGTCGCCTGTTGACTCTCTTTGTTATGTCGCTACGTGGCGGAGTGGGAGATCTAGATCTCCGGCGGCTGTCGACTCTCTTTGTTATTTCATCGATTCGCGCGTCGAACCCCTCTGACAAGTCGGAGATTTGCCTCTGTATTCCCGCAAGAACAAATGCAAGAGAAGCCTGTGAAGTCCCCTTATCTTCCCTTGCCGGTATCCCTGGGACAGAGTCAGTACTACCATTGCTCTCTTCGCGCCGTTCCATGGTACGGCTTGAACGAAGTTTGACAGGTGGGGTAATAGAAGAAATGACAACTGACCTCGGTCTTCCTCGCCCTTTTTTCTGTTTCTTTGGTGTTGTGGTTGCAGTCCGAGGTAGAGTGGAATCTCGGATACGTTTGGAGTGGGCCTTCTTTGTTGCCGGCATGGTGCGTGTTGTGACTTTAGGCCAAACTTGAAACCAGAACTTTAAACCAAATGGTGTAGATGTTGAATAGACCGCAGTCGAGGCCAGAATGAAACCAAAAAAGGCAGCTAGTCAGATAACGTCAATTTCTACGCTGGGTGGAAGCGTAAAGGCGCCACAGCGGCGGAGTTCAGATGCTTTGTATCCATTCGTAATGAGACGTCGGTCACACGCATTCAATTAACCATGTTTTCGTAACATGCACAATAATGTGATATATATTATAAAAATAATTATTTGTTTAAAAATAAAAATAACTAATGTTCTTGATTGTGATTCATATGGATGAAAAAGCTAAACAGGAAGTTGATACTTGTAAACTACAATGTGATATAAATTACTTTCTGATCCATATGTTCCAGGCTGATAAATCTTCAGTGAAATAGGAGTAACTGAGTTACTATACAATGAAGGGAAGTAACTGGTAGTAATAATGATTTTCTGACCCCATGTTCAGGACAGATCGTTGGATTAACTTCAATTGTGAGATCGAACGTATAGGTACTCTTGTGGAAGTTCTATTCTTTATGAAACGTTCAAAAATATTCCGCTAAGCAAAAACATTAGTTGAACGTCGGGAGATTTTAAGTAATGTCTGACGTGAAGATCTTTTTCATTCTGATCGAATGATCTGCAAGATTCTTCCAATTTTTTTCCTATTGTTTGCTGAGCGAGACATGATTTGCTTTCTACTACTTATCAAGTGGAGAAGATACCTGGTGAGGCAACAGAAATGCCTAGGGTATTGAATGAACTACATTATTTTTACAAAAGCGACTGTTCGTTGGGAGGTTAGCTAAAATAATCATAGGGATTTCATAATTTTTTTTATAGATATGTTATGTTAACTTTACAAGAGCAAGATGATCAGATCTAATGCTATGAGTTGAACTGATATATATATATTTTTTTTTTATATGATCTTCAAACATTTGTTTTGTCAAAATGATCAGTATTTTTTAGTTGAACTGGGCACAGTTGATCTTAAAAATGTGATTATTATTTTGTATCATATACTTATTGAATTATCTAGAGGGATACTAGGCATAGTTGGACCTATGATTATCATTATGTATGATGATTCACATATCTGGCTTGAGGAAGTGTAGTTTATTTTCAGCAGGCTACACAGCGAAGGGAAGTAACTGATGGTAGTAAGATGACAACTCTGAACTATTGGGGAATGACTTTCTGATCACTAAAAATGGCATGAACTGATTACTCTGTAACTCCATTACAGTACAGATAGCTGCATTTACGTTCATTTGTTATTTTGAAATCAGTAGGACTGAAGAGTTAAATATATTTTATTATATGTTTCTTTAACTTGAGGAAGTGCGACTGTAACTCAGCAGGGCTGAAGAGTAATTAACATATATATATTTTTTGAGATCATAAGCAACTTTTTGCAATATATCATACTATTGTTATTAATTAATTAATATTGCTAAAATTGTATAGACATTAGACTATATTACACTGCATAAATGTTTTACTATTGATGAGATACAATGATACAAAAAGATGACTAACAACTCAAATTCTTTGAGGTTTGACTGCGAGTTCCTTAAATGTTTAAATTTTATTTAAATTGATTCAAATGAATGAAACTTACCTGGTGGATAGGCCACATAAAACTTGTGTTGGATCGTACAGTCACATGGACTGTTTAACTCTGCTTAAAACTATAGTTACAAGGAAGATTCTTTTCTTGATGATACTAGGGGTATTATCTTCTTCTTCTTGTAATCCAGTGGCATTCCACATCTTCTGATGTGAGATGACATTGTAGTGGGCTATAGTAATGCCGGCCGATCTACTACATATTGGCAGGGGACGACTCTTACCTATTTTTGTCCAGGGGGATGAATTTAACTCATGAGGGAGATGAAACTGTTGTCTACTGTGCTGGGCTATAATAATGTCACCCTATTTGCTACATATTGTAGTAAGACATATTCTTTCTTGTCATAAGACACGACGTTGTCCACTTCTTGTTCCATATTGATGGAATGAAGTCTTTCTTGTCATAAGACATGACGTTGTCCACTTCTTGTTCCATAGGGATGGAATGAAGTCTTTCTTGTCATAAGACACGACGTTGTCCGTTTCTTGTCCATAGGGTGGGGATAAACTCATGATGTTACATGTTCTCATGTGGTCATAGGGTATGACACTAGCCGATGCTTGTTCCATAGGGATGGAATACACCTAAGTTCTTTTGCTAGAGGAAGATCTAAACACATAGTACAATTTCGACGGTAAAATCTGATAATTTTGGATTTGTCGATCACGAATGAACTGAATATGAATATTATCATCATTGTCATGAAATATCATAGATAGAGGTTGTCATGAACTAATTATTAAAATGCATAAAAGACATTATTAACATCATTGTCATGAGATGTCATTCATATTTGAAAATACCATGGACATAAGTGAGCTTGAATATTTATTCATTTGTAAATTTGTATAGATGTTGAGTGTGCATGTGTTCATATTTATTCATTTGAAAGTCATTGACAGATGAGATGTTAAATGTTGCATGTGTTCATAGTTATTCATTGAAATTCATTGGCATATGATAGATTAAATATTGCATGGTTCATAATAAATTCATTTGAAACTTGAAACTAAATAATATAATGTAGGATGTTATCATAATTGTCATTAAATGTCATAGTCAGAGGTTGATAAATGGTTCATTTATAATGCATGAGTATGGTTGAATATTATCATTTATTGCATGGAGATGTATTCATTGAAATTCATGAAGGTACATTAGGCATGTTGGCGAGGCAACATGTTTAATTCACGCACGAGGTAAAGAACTGACCTCGTTTCTGACGTAACTTCCGCCCACCGCCTCGGCCACTTCTCTCGCAGATCTCAACCTAGCAACGTGAAATTTCACTCGTCTTTCTTTTGTTCCTAGGGTTCGAGATGCCGTCGAGGAAGAAAGTTGGTCAGCCGCCTCAGCAGCCGCAGCTCCGGCGAGAATCGTTGTGCCATGCTGCAAGGTCACTCCTGTCACAAGTTCGGTTGACAGCGCAAGTTGGCCAGGTGTCACCAGTCGCATCTACAGTGGCTACACAGCAAGCACCGGCGATGCAGTCAGACATGGCGACAGTGTTGGAACTTCAGCGAGAGGTGTTAAAGGTTATGCAGGACCTGGCGACGCGGGTGAATGTTCTAGAAACTGTTGCTGCTCCTCCTCGCCTGCTCCCAGGTCAGTACATGTCACATGTAGTTAATCCGTCATTTTCTTCACCAGTGTCACCACTCCCACGTGAACGGCTTCCTGTCGTGTTGCCACCCACCCCGGCTCCGGAGACGGCGTGGCAAAGGGCACAGTCGCCGAGGCAGGCGTCGGGTTACTACCTTGCCAAGGTTTTGCAGCCGGCGGGTCCCACTGTCACTGTCACGAGACCGCAGGAAGGAATGGAGGGACAAGCTCAGCAGGCAGCGGTGGCCATTGCTGACATCTTGCTGGACCCGGTGTCAACGTTTCGCAAGCCGAAAGGTACTGCTTTCTTGCCACATCTGTTCATAACGCGTGGCAAATCCTTCAAAACTATATCTCAAGGCGAAGCTACCTGGCCAGAGTACTTTGGGGCATTGCGTACATTGGCTGCATTGCCATCACTGCCGCCTTCTTGGACGCCTCATATCTTTAATGATGAGCAAGAGCTGGCCCACATGGCGATGCTCTGGGACTGGCCTGTCTGTCGGCACTGGTCCGAGCGTGTGTTTAAGTTAATCGCGGAAGGTCGGCTCCCGACAGGTTGGGAAGATGCGGGGGGACTTAAAGAGCTTCAGAGGGATATTTGTACGGCTGCTAGCAGGACTGTTTCTCCGAATGTTTATCACCCAGTTCCTCCTTATATCCCGCCCTATGCTCCAGTACAGGCCCACTCCTTTGCGTCTCCGGCTCAGACGGGAGGTGTGCCTCCGATAAATTCTAGGACTGAATACAACAAGGAAACCGATGGCAAACCTTGTATCAACTGGAACTGGGGGAGGGACTGTGGGTTCGCGGCGACACATGGTGTTCCTCCGGCGAAGATGCTCCACGTTTGTGCTTGGTGTGCCTACCGACTGAAAAGAGTCCACTGGCATAAAGAGCAGGACTGCATGAAACGTAGATCCTTCCATGATAGAGAGGGCTCTGACAAGCCGGCTGCTCAAGCTCCTGCCGTAAGTGCAACGCCTTTGTTTACTGACGTGTTGGTGAGGCGTAATTCACCGTCGCTACCATGTACAGACACTCTACTAAGCGCTGATACAGTCAAAAACTCTCCTAGTGTGTTCCATGATTCATTGACGGCTATGTCTAATGTAAATGTCTCTGATCAGCAAATACCTGAGTCGTTGTGTGTACATTCCCCTACTGTATCAGCTGTACCATGTGTTGAGACTAGGTCGCAGTCATGTGTTGGGCAGTGGGTCACTGCCTCTCGCCCGGCCGCCGTGGGGGAGGGGGTCAGTGACCTACTTCTGGAGCCGGTGTCGACTGCCACCTTGCACGGTCCGGTGTTACTGACACAGTCCGAGCCTGTATTAACACCTGTAGGTGTCCAACCGAGTGTAGCTAAAAATGATGAGCCGTCGTATGTGATACAATTACCGGTAGAAATAGAGTACGATTGCCTTAATACGAGTTCAGATCTTTTGAGTCTATTTCCAGGCTCAAGCCAGCACAGGTGTAAGGCTCCCCCCCCCCCCCCCCCCCCCGCTCGAGTACGGGTCATATCTCTATAAGTTCTGGCCAATTGCAGTTCCGGCAGCTTTGAATTCACATCCTGAGTTTCTCAACACTTATGATTTGATAAGAGAAAGTGCGCTTCCAAATTACTTGTCAGAAAGAATACTGCTTCCCTCCGACCTGAACATTCCCGCCTGGCGGGCACACCTGTTAGACTATCCAGACAGCCAGGTAGTTGACTTCCTGGCGTTTGGGTGGCCTATAGACTATACGGCAACCTATACACCTACGCCAACCTTGGTAAACCATGCAGCCAATGCTGAAGCCGATGTGCATATCACGAGTTTCTTAGAGAAAGAATGCAGTTTGAAAGCCATGATGGGCCTCCTTCTGTTACAACCATTGAGCCATCGCTTCAGATTAGTCCCTTAATGACCCGCCCAAAGAAAAATTCAGATAGTCGCAGGGTAATATTGGACCTGAGTTTTCCCTTAGGCAAAAGTGTGAACGCTGGGATAAAAAGGGGGTTCTTTCAAGGGCATCCGTTTTCCTTTTCTTTGCCGTCAGTGACTACTTTGACAGATCGTATTGTACAGTTGGGTTCAGGGGCCTGGTTATGGTCGGCGGATCTGTCTAGGGCCTATAGGCAGTTGCGCGTCTGCCCGCTTTCTACCCCATTGCTTGGCATAATGGTGGGTTCTCATTACTATGTGGATTTGGCTCCCCCCTTTGGCTGCAGGACATCTGCTCTGGCCTGTGCTCGGATGACCAGAGCTGTAGTCTGGTTGTTGAGGGTGAAGGGTTTCTTTGCCCTCTGTTACATAGACGATTTCGTCGGGGTTGAGCTAACTAGGGAGAGAGCTGGCGAAGCTTACGACTATTTCTTTCAGTTGGCGGGTGAGCTTGGGTTGTCACTGGCAGTGGAGAAATGTTTCTCTCCTGCACAAGAGATGGTTTGGCTTGGGTTCCAAATTGATACTCTAAAAATGGCGCTGACGCTTCCGCAAGATAAGCTACAAGAAGTCTTAGATGAGTGTCTGGGGTGGGAAGCGAGAAAGACATCATCGAGAAAGCAGCTTCAGAGCTTGGCCGGGAAGCTACAGCACCTAGCAAAGTGTGTGAGGCCTGCCACCCGTTTTATGAATAGGGTGCTTGCGGCACTAAGGGCTGCTCCGAAAGTAGGCCAGCACCCGTTCGACCTCCTGATCCTCAAGGACTTAGGGTGGCTTCGAAGATTTGCGGGGATGTGTAATAATGTCGTTCTTCTCCCCCAGCCCCACCTCCGTCCTGGGTAATAGAGTGTGATTCCACCTTAGAGGGAGGGGGTGCATTCTCGAAGGAGAAATATTACTCATTTCTATATTCAGAGGAAGTTAGGAACGCCATCCCGATTATTGTACAGCTAGAAGCTTTCAATCTGGTAGTAGCACTCAACTTCTTGCTTCCGGCTCAACCTCATGAATTCGTGATTGTGATAAACACTGATAACATGACATCCCAGCAAGTCCTCTCTTCCGGCTCCGGAAGGGACAACTTCCTTTGCGCCTGTGCCCGCCAACTCTGGCTAATAGCTGCAAAATACAGTTGTGAACTGGTAGTGAAATATAAGCCGGGAGCGGATATTGTTCTGGCGGATGCAATGAGCAGGGCCCCGCTAAGTGATACAGCAAGGTTAACAGTCGCTAGGGAGGTAGAACTTAGGGACTTGCAGGAGATTCAAGTTATGCCGCGCCTTGATCTAATTGATTTCGAGCTGTAAGGTTCTTTTGTAGTAATCCGTTTTTTATTTTAGCTTTTTTACCCACCAGGCTACACCATAGTCGAGCACCAACGCCTACTTGACAACTATGCTGCAGCCTTGGCAGACGGAACTCGAAAGAATAGAATGTCCGAGTCTATGTCCGATTCTGCTTGGAGCACGGGGTAGCTCCGACGAACCCTTCGCTGTATGATATCCTCTCATTTAGGTCCTATCTCTCCAGCAGGCTCAGAGCCCCAGGTTCAGCGGAGAATTATATGAGCACTATAAAGACCTCTATTGGCCCACTCTTGCCTTCCCCTAAGATTTTCCAATCGTATGAATTGAAAACGTTATGTAAGGGCTTGTTGCGTAAGTCATGTCACGTAGTAAAAAGAGCTCTGCCGCTGTCTCCTTCTGAGCTCTTAAAAGTAGTCCTATTTCTCAAGAGCTTGAGTGTAAATACCTCAGTCTTCATTGCTGCCTTAGTAATTGGTTTTATGACTCTTGTACGTAAAGTAATCTTACATCAGACTCTGAATCCCAAGTTGGTCCACATACCCTTATGTTGGCCGACGTTCATATGTCAAATGCGGCCCTCTCGGTCGTGTTCAACTCCACTAAGACCCGCTCTCGTGCAAGTCCGCCACTTAGTTTCTTGTTACCGGCTAAGCCTGCATCAACCTGTTGCCCAGTAGCAGCTTGGAAGAACTATCTAAGTCATAACCCCCTACCGAGGGACTCACCAGCGTTTGTCCTTCCATCAGGTGATTACTTAACGGCTCATGCTCTGATCGGAGTGCTGAATATTGCGGCCTCAGCGGAGTTGCCTAGCACTACACACTATACCCTTCATAGTTTGAGAAGGGGAGCAGCGCAGGCTTGTGTCTTGGCCGATCTTCCCTTGCATGATCTTAAACAGGCCGGATCATGGTCCAGTAACGCGGTATTCAATTACCTGAATGACATGCCCATCCTCAAAGTTCCCACAGCACTTTCCTCTATGTTGGGTTAAGTGCTGTGTTTTTGTTTACCCTACCTTGATTGTTTGTTGATTGTTACTATTATCGCTCCAGGCGCCATATCGCCTTCATGCTCGAACACTAAACGGGGCTTCACCAGACCTCATCCACAGTTACTGATCACAAGGTGCCAGCCGCCTTCAGGTCTCCATACGCGAGACCTAGACACGGAGCCAGCCTCCTGTTCGCCCCAGTGGCATGTTTACTGATTGTGATTCAATTAAATGATTGGTTCATTACATTAGTAACATTATTGTCATGAGATGTATTTCATATTGAAATTAGCCTAGACATAGGGTTGTCCATAAAGGGTATTCATTTGAAAAATCATGTACATATGAGATGTTGAATGTTGCATGAAAGATTCATTGAAAATTCATTGCATAAATGATGAATGTTATCATCTATTACAGTGTTAAATTGTTCCATTGACATAGACATATGATTGAACATTGCATGTATTATCAAATATTAACTAGCTAAAACTATCATTGACATTAATTGTTTTATAGGGACATATTGATGATCTTTTGATACGAGAGAAAATTATCATTGACATTAATTATGTTATAGGGACATATTGATGATCTTTTGATACTGGAGATATTTATCATTAACATTATTAATGTTATGGGGACATATAATGATTTTGATACTGGAGATGTATATTATTGACATTATTCATTTTATAGGAACATATTAATGATCATTACTTTACAAAATGGCGTTATATAATCTATAGGGTTATAGATTTAAAATTTAAAATTTGAAAAATACGTGGAAAATATTATTATTCTAAAATAATTTGATTGAATATAAACATAATAATTGATATGTTACATCGATAATTTCTGTGTAAGAAGAAGTCATCGGGTGCCTTCTACGAAGACAGTTACAGGTTCGCAAGACCTGAAACATTGAGATCACATCAGTAAGAACAATGGACAATGCTCAGTGCACGAGGAACTGTAGCATATGCTGATGGTCACTATGTTCGAGATAAGGTTCACGAGGAACTTTAGCATAGGTGACTGAGTCAATGATTTCATAGCAGCAGTGTGATGGACAATGCTAGGTTCACGAGGAACTAAAGCATATGCTGACGGGTGCTTGGATTGATCTTCTAGAAGTATGCAGCTTTAACATTGACATTCAATTGACTTCGTGATATCAGCAATATCAACACGAAGCTCAGTTTGTGGAGAACTGCAGCATATGCTGATGGTCACTATGTTCACAATAAGGTTCACGAGGAACTTTAGCATAGATGACTGAGTCAATGATTTCACTTGTGTTAGCGATATCAAGAACGAAGACTGGCGAGTTCACGAAGAACTAACGCAGAGACACTTATATTGAATACAAATTCGCCGTTTCGCCGAAGAAACGCCTTAAAGGGACCAGATATAGGTCGCTGGCGACGGGAACCGTACTCCGACAAATGCTCTCCAAGCACAACCTTGTTTGGTTTTTATGTTTAAAGAACCAAATATGTGTGGGGAGAGTAGGGGACCCACTTCACCACCAGAAGTGGGTCAGTTCTGAGGCTGGCAGCTGTTGTTTTAAAAATGGCTGGGTGAGTGGAGAGAAGGGAGAGTAAAACTGGGGTATTTTCAATCTTCTTTTAGAGTAGTTCAATCAGGAAATATATTTGTGTAATGTAAAATATATGTTAGTACAATTACATTGCATAATTCAATGAGAAACAGATATAGATGAAAAATGTTTTTTAGTTGATGAATGTAAAAAAGGTTCTGCTGTGTATGGGGTTTGAACCCACACCACCAAACAACTTCAGATTACAAGTCCAACACTCTAACCACTAGGCCACTGGTGACTTTATAGTGCTGTCCCACTGGGTAACCAGGCCGCCGGCACCATGACCTGGTATCCCACTCAGTCACATTATCCTGACACTGAGCACACCAATCCTTGCCCTATCCTAATAATGCCGAGCGCCTGGCTAGGAAGTGACAAGTATCAATTTTAAAGTCATTGGTTTGACTCGACTGGGACTCGAACCCACGACCCCATGATCTACCAGCATGGGAGACGGACGCTCTAACTCATTCGGCCATCCCGTCTGGTGTACTGACTTGTGACAGTGCACACGCATGGCAACTCTATAGTGCTGCCCCACTGGAATACCAGGCCGCCAGCACAATGACCTGATATCCCACTCAGTCACAGTTAGAGTTAGAGCGTCCGTCTCCCGTGTTGGTAGATCGTGGGGTCGTGAGTTTGAATCCTGGTCGAGTCAAACCAATGACTTTAAAATTGATACTTGTTGCTTCCTAGTCTGGCGCTTGGCATTATTAGGATAGGACAAGGACTGGTTGGCTCAGTGTCAGGATAATGTGACTGGTGGCCTGGTATTCCAGTGGGGCAACACAATAAAGTTGCCATGCGTGCGCACTGTCACAAGTCGGTACCCGTCCTGATATGACCTTAGATGTTGCTAGCACGTAAAACAACTACAAACAAACAAACAAAACAAACACCCACACACGTTTTATATGTGACGTCCTATACACAAATAGCCTGAACTGAGAGTATTAATTATGTGTGGTCTCTGTGGCCTAGGGGTTAGAGTGTTGGACTTGTAATTTGAAGTTGTTTGGTGGTGTGGGTTCAAACCCCACCCACTGCAGAACATTTTTTACATTCAACAACAAAAAAACGTTTTTCATCTATATCTGTTTCTCATTGAATTATGCAATGTAATTGTACTAACATATATTTTACATTACGCAAATATATTTCCTCATTGCACTACTCTAAAGAAGATTGAAAATACCTCAGTATTACCCTCCCTTCTCTCCACTCACCCAGCACAACAATCTAGGTCACTCTCTTGTGCACCACCAAGTGGAAAAGTTCAGTACTAAGCATACACCACCCCTGTGGCACACATCTGAACTATTCTGAGTTCGTTTGTTTTCCCGGCGACGAATAGCTACTCCCTTTAACATCAAAAATCGACGTCAACGAAGACAGAAGATTCTAATACTACTACAGTATGGGTTAAACTTGAGCAAGAGCATGTAAATCTATTATTATTTAATAATATAGATAAGTATTATGATTTTGAAGTTAAAAAAGAACCACTGTCATTGCTTTGTTTACATTGTGCATGTTTTTTAAAAACATGGGTAATTGAATGCGTATGAACGACGTCTTACTTAGCATTGGATACAAAGCATCTATTCTATTTTTAGACTAAGGCCCGGCGCTGCGCCGCCCCGCCGCCTAGCGTAAGAATTCCATATTAACCAAGTAGCCGCCGGTTTGATTCACTTTCGCCTTGACTGCGCTCCGTTCAACATCGTCTCTAAGCCTTTTGTTCTAAGGGCAGCACCATGCCGTCAAACAAGACAGCGCATGCTAAACGCAGCAGGGACACTGCCTCACCTACTACCACGTCTCTGAAGAAGCAGAAAAAGAAAGGACGAGGGAGGCCCAGGTCAGTCGTAAATGAGTCTTCTACACACACCGTAACTCGTTCAAACCGCACCGGGGAGCGGTGCGAGGGAAGGGACACCAGTGCAGAGTCTGTCCCAGGGACACCAACATGCCATGGAAGGAGGATGTCCAAGGTTCTATGGCAATAGCGCTTGCAGGGATCCAGAAGCAGATCTCCGACCTTGCAGATGGTTTTGACACGCGAATCAACGAGATAACGAGGAGGGTAGACAGGCGCCGGAGATCCAGATCTCCCAGCCCTACCAGGAGACATAAACAACCGTCTCCCCGGCCGGTCGTATCGGCGCAAGGCACCCCGGACGGTGCAGGCGACCACAGATCCCGCAGAAACAACCGTACAAGCTCAGCATCGCCACGCCAAGGTGGGAGATACCGCGACAGTCTCGGCTATGACGACAGAGGTGGTCGAGCTGGTAGTGAGGTACCATACTACAGAACGGATAGGCACCACGACTATGATCATAACGACAGGCGCTACCAGCTAAACCCAGGCCCATTAATCGACTGGGAAAATAATGACGACGAGCGTACTAGCGCGGTAAACGACCTCCTCGTGGCAGCCGGCTCGGCAATAGGAAAGCGCAGAGTTATGAATATTCTCGCACCACACAGATACGTAATAAGGGGAAGTCGCAATGAGAGGATCGGGTTAGAGGAGGCATCATGGCACGAATATTTCGCGGCTCTACATCGCATGTCTAAGGACAAGAAACTCCCAGTAGGATGGGCAGAGCATGTGAACGAACACATGTACCAGCTTGCCGTCATGGCTGCAAACTGGGACTGGCACACATGTCGACAATGGTCGGAGACAGTATTTACGATGATAGCGGACGGCCGCCTCCCTAGGGGTTGGAAGGATGGCTACGCTATAAAAGATGTGCAGCGTGACATTTGTGCGATTGGGGCCAGGACTGACAAGGCACGGCAAGGCACACGCGGTTCAAAACGAAATGAAGGATCGGCAAACGCAACAACGGCAGGGGCGGACAACAAGGCCAGTACAGACCATACACGGCCTACATACGATAAAGACACGGACGGGAAACCATGTAGCCAGTGGAACTGGGGGGAGGACTGCGGATTCTCGACATCCCATGGTCTCCAGCCCGATAGGAAGGCCCACCTATGCGCATGGTGCGCCAACAAGTACAAGCGGGCAAATGCGCATCAAGAAAAAGTCTGCTTTAACAAGAAAAGGTTCTTCGACAAAGCTAATGGCCCGGTCAAGGATAAGAAGGATTTTTAGATGACGGTTGTGCTGGCACCGCGCAGCCCAACTTAAAAACAAAAGAAAGTACAGCGGGTACCAACGCCGCAGAGGCATCGGGCAAATTAGGAACCGGCCTGGCGAAAAATGACGGACCGAGACACCGCCACACTGGGAAGCGTGGGCGAGAGGCCGATGAGTGCATAATACGTAAACGTCATGCACCAACACTGGCTGGGGACGGGGAAGGTTCAGACACCTCATCAATCACATTTGACAGCGGCGAGACAAGAGACATTGTTTCAAACGCCCCCACCACCCACCAAGAAGCCGAGCATGACGTCACGGCCACCGAGGCGGGGGCCGCTGACCCCTTTCCTCGCAACAGTCTAGACAACGCTGTTTCTCACGATCACGGCAACGGCAGTACATGCGAACTGTCTCAAGTCTCTCCCCGCACAGACCATCCTAACGGTACACGCGCCAGCACCAGCGCCCAGACATTAGACGAGACAACCGGGACCAGGGTTCACGCACCCACTCCCCACGCCGCTGCACGTGGCTACCAACATGAAGATTATGACAAAGTTAAACATCTTTTCCACGGGAGCCCCCCACGTTACGACAACAGGCCGCTTGATAGGTTGTTGGTGGAGGACCATGTGGATAATGATGGCATAGATCAGATACTTGATATGGTATCGGCCAACCAAGTGACACACTATGATCCCCCGCCCACTCCAACCGCATACAGGCACACGCTCAATAAGATTTGGCCAGTTGTTAATGCCAGGGCCTGGTCGGACCACCGTGAATACATGAAGATTTATACTCATGTTAGATTCTCAGCCATCCCAAACTACATCGGCCAACGTATCCCGATACCATCGGGACTAAAAATTAAAGCTTGGCGCGCACTCCTCGTGAATTATCATGACAAACAGTTGCCTGATTTTCTGGAGTTCGGCTGGCCAGCGGACTATACCGCCGATAAACCACCTATCGCATCTAGAGCAAACCACCACACAGACCCAGAGAACACCGCCCACATCAAAAACTACATCGACACTGAGCTCGGACATGGTGCCATGCTCGGGCCTTTTGAGGAATGCCCTTTCACTCCTTGGACTCAAATCAGCCCGCTCATGACTCGCGCTAAGCACAAGACCGACAAACGTAGGGTCATAGTTGATCTAAGTTACCCAGGCGGAGTTAGTGTAAACGCTGGCATCAGGAAGGGACAATACCAGGGCCAGCCCTCCACCTACACCTTGCCGGGCATTATAGATCTTGCCGATGAAGTCATCCGTCTAGGTAAAGGAGCCTTCATTTGGTGTGCGGATTTGGCCAGGGCATACAGACAGCTCAGGACATGCCCGCTCTCTACCCCCGCTGCTCGGCATAACTCTAGATGGGAAAATCTACATAGACATTGCCCCGCCATTTGGCTGCCGCACCTCCTCTATCGCATGTGCCCGGACAACAAATGCAGTTGTCTACCTAATGAGGAAACGCGGGCACCATGCACTCTGTTACCTCGACGATTTTGTAGGTGCGGCCTCAACAAAGGGGAAAGCTGACGCAGCCTACTCAGATCTCCTCCGCTTGGCCGAGTTTTTGGGACTCGACTTAGCCCTCAACAAATGTAGCCCACCATCCACCGAAGTGGAGTGGCTGGGTTTTGCAATCTCAACCACGGAAATGACCATCACCATCCCTGAGGAGAAACTCCAGCAGGTCCTAAGCGAATGTGAAACATGGAAAAACAGGAAGCTTGCATCCCGCCGAGACCTCCAGAGGCTCGTGGGGAGGCTACAACATATCGCAAAATGCGTACGACCGGCAAAAAGGTTCATGTCACGAATCCTTGCGGCTCTCAGAGCCGCACCCTACAGAGGAAAACACGCGGTGCCTGAGGACTTAACACTCGACGTCTCATGGTTCACAGACTACGCCACACAATCCAACGGCATAGTTCTTCTGCCCAAGGAAGAACGCACAACATGGACCATTGAATGCGACTCGTCCTTGGAAGCCGGCGGCGCACACTCACCCACGCATTTCTATGCGGCCAGATATTCCAGAGCACTCATGGCTAAACACCACTGTATCGCCAGGCTGGAGGCCATAAACCTGGTGGTAGCCCTCAAAAACCTCGCTCCGCCAGAACCACACGACTTCACAATCATCATAAACACGGACAATGCCACGTCACAGCAAGTCCTCAGTACCGGATCTGGCCGTGACCCCATAATTTGTGCGTGCGCCCGCCAGATTTGGTTGTTCTCTGCAAAACTCAGCACAGAGGTCGTAATACGACACAAACCGGGGAAGGACCTCGTCCTCGCGGACGCCCTCAGCCGCAGGTGCTTCGACCGGACAGCAGACGACCTCGCCAAGAAAATGACGACCAACCTAAACTTGACTTATATCGTCGTGAGCCATGATGACGCCCTCACCCCGATCCTCTAGTAACCCATGACTCGATAACTAAATTTTGCCTCTCTTCATAGGTTACTCACAAGATCACCACGACCGGCTACTCAACACCATGGCGGATGGTCTGGCCACGGGCACCTGGAAGAATAAAACGGCTCAAGTCAACGAATACCTGACTTACTTGAATAATCGAGGGGGCAATCCTGCAAGCCCTACACAATACGAAATCATGTCGTACCTACTGCACCTATCAGATACCAGGACGCCCGGCACTGTCTCGAACTACTTCAGTGGCGCCCGGACTTGGCTCCAGGCGCTGGGCGTAGACAGCCACGTCTTTGACACCTACTTGGTAGGGCTGGTCAAGCGAGGGATCCAGCGCCGCTCAACTCACATACCCACGCAGGCGCCTCCCCTCGCTCCCTCGGACATAAGGAAGGCAGTCAGGTTCTTCTCTACAGTCGGGAACAACGGCCCGGTGCTAACGGCGGCGTTGCTCATAGGCTACTTTACGCTCCTACGTCAGAGCAATCTGCTGTGCCCCACCCCACCGGCTGATACGGCGCACACCTTACGCGCACGAGACATTACACTAACGCCATTGGGGCTCAACGTACACGTCAGATCCTCGAAAACCCTGCTCAGATCGGCCCCACCACGTAACATCACGGTGCCGGCGATTTCGGGTTCCATCTACTGCCCAGTTCGGGCTTGGACTTGCTACGTGTCCAGGACACAACCATGCCGGGACGGTCCGGCATTCATCACCACAGACGCGCTTCTACTGCGACCGAAAGCATTACTCGACACGCTTAGGCTAGCTCTGGCCACACAGGGCCACCCGGCACCAGGTGCTGTAACACTACACAGCCTTCGACGCGGTGGAGCGCAGGCATGTGCCGCCCTAGGCACTTCTCTTCATGACATCAAGGACTTGGGTCATTGGACCTCTGATGCAGTCCATACCTACGTGCCAAAACACTCGATTTCATCGGCACCCAGAACTCTAGCATCAAATTTTGGTCAAGTTCTGTAAGCCTTGAAATCATGATGCTCCATTCTGATATGTGACGATAAAACAAGACAATAATAAATACCAATATTAAAGTCAGTCGGTCTCTCGCGTTTTCAATTGTGCATGTTTTTAAAAAACATGGGTAATTGAATGCGTATGAACGACGTCTTACTTAGCATTGGATACAAAGCATCTATTCTATTTTTAGACTAAGGCCCGGCGCTGCGCCGCCCCGCCGCCTAGCGTAAGAATTCCATATTAACCAAGTAGCCGCCGGTTTGATTCACTTTCGCCTTGACTGCGCTCCGTTCAACATCGTCTCTAAGCCTTTCGTTCTAAGACATCCCACCCACCCATACTGTTCATATTCGGTGGGGTCAAGTTCTGTAAGCCTTGAAATCATGATGCTCCATTCTGATATGTGACGATAAAACAAGACAATAATAAATACCAATATTAAAGTCAGTCGGTCTCTCGCGTTTTCAATTATGCCGCCCAGTTAACGCTGTCGTATATGAATTTCTATTGCCGTGATTATATTTGTTAATACTGATATTTGATGCTTTATCTTTGTACAGGAGGTACAAAAAGACATATTGATTCATCTTTTGCCATTATTTCGACACAAAACTACTTAAAATTGGTGAAATCGAAGATTTTGGTCTTGATTTGCAAGAAAATAGTTCCTGAAACTAGGTCATCGATTCAAACCGCTTAGGCCTTGTTTTCTCATTGGATTGAGTTCCGTAATGTTAATCCTATGAAGACCTGTCGATCAACCACGCGTCTACCATCAACGTCCCAGGTTTCTTCAAGTTTGACAGCCGGTAAAACAAAAAAAAACCTTGTACAAGCGTATCGATGTTGGACTAAATGACAGCAGATACCAAATCCGATTAAGCACTAATGTAAGATCGATGCTATGTGACTGGAGTGTGCCTTGGAATCGGCCCACCATTCCGAATTGTGGTTGATCCGGCGGGGGAAGCCCGAGACGCCTCCCCCCCCTCCTCCTTACACCCCCCCCCCCTCCTCCCTTGACCTGCATTCGGGTTCCAGTGAGGATACAAGCTGGTTCTTTTAGTAGGCACACCCGTCTCCACCCACGTACTTCTGGATCTATCTATAGAATCGCAGGAGAGTAAAAGTTAAAAGGCACCCACGTAAAAAAGTAACATGCAGCGATCACGACGAGCCACGACCCAGAGAGGTAGGCCCGCGAAGCGATCGACGCGGAAACCGCCAACTTCACCACGAGCTGACCGGAGCATCTCAGACGGCTCCCAAGATGGCGGCGCCTCAAGGCGGACCCCCACGCCGCCGACCCCGCCGACCCCGCCGGCGAGACAGTCCGCCCGCCCCAAAAGGCCCTCAGCGAAGGCTAAGCAGGCGGACGGCCTCGTTCGGATGCAAGCGTCGATCGACGCAATCGAAAAGAAGTGGACCGAGCTAGAGCGACACGCTTCGACTCAGAGACAGGAACTGGCGGCTCAAAGGCAGGAAATGGCGGCACAGTCTCGGGTGCTCGCGGAAGCCACAGCCGCCCTCACCGCGGCCACCACGAAGGCGAGCCGGGAGGCAGATGCCCCGTCACCTCCTCGTGCCCGCCCCTCCCCACGCCGCCCCAGGACCGAGTCAACCCCAAGCATCCGCCATAGCAGGCCCTGGACCCTCTCCCCGGCTTCTCCGAGCCCCGCCCCAGCGACTAGACGAGAGCGAGCCCTCGCCCCGGGACGTGACGGCCGGTACAGGAGCCCGGCGGTACAGGGGCCTGAAGCGCCTCCAATATCAACGCGCCTTCCCGGCGTCGGCCCTGGAAGCCCTGTCACGCCACCAGGAGATGGTGGCGCAAGACAACTGCTCGTTGCCATGGGCAGTAGTACGCCGATATTCCGAGGAGATCTTTACCAGAATCGCCGACGGCCGCCTCCCGGATGGCTGGCGGGACTCGGCGGCGATCAACGCCGCGAGGGTGGAGATAATCGCCATGGCGAGCCACCTCACCTCCGCCCCGGCTGCCTCGGGCGATCCCCAGCCGGGAAAAACCCACCAACAAAAGCCCGGACAAGACGCCCGTACCCAATACGATCGCGCCAGTGTGGGTACCCCTTGCCAGGCCTGGAACAAGGATCCCCAAACCTGTGACAAGGCGGCAAAGGGCGAATCTCACGGAGCAGGCTCACAAAAACTCGCGCACATCTGCGGATACTGTGCTAACGTCCGGGAAATAGTGACGAACCATTCCGAGGCGTCCTGCTACTCAAAAAAGGCAAGGGACAAAACCGGTAGGCGTCCCCACTCGGATTTTTAGACCCCCAGCGGGCACCCACGCCTCCGCGAACCCGCCACAGCACTGTACACGACCCTCCCGCCTGTCCCCGGACTAACCCCTTTGTTGATATTCTACTGAAGCCACTCGGCTTCCCTCCCGGGCTCCCCCGCGCCGACCGGCCCCCGGGGCGCCCCCGGAATGACGTCACGGACCGCGGCGGCTGCGTCGGATTCCCCGGCCCCGGGGCTCCCCCGGGGACTCCCTCTGACGTCACCGCTGCCGCTGGTGGCCGGCCCGGCCGCCCACCCGGCCAGCCCGTGGGCCCGCCGGTACCAGCCCGCCCCCGCCCGGGGGATTCCCCCACGGCAACCCCGTATTACGTCATGGGCCACGCTGGTGCCGGTCGGCTCGGCGGGGGGGGGGATGCCCGCCGGGACACGCCGGCGCAGACACGCCCCCACGGGCCGGGAGCCTACGCTGCTCCCTCCCCACACACCCCCGGCTACCGCTCCTTTACGGAATACGCCCACGCCGCCCAGATCACCTCGACACCGACCACGACAAACCCGGCCGCTTGCGGCATCTGTGACGTGACCGAGGCGGGCCACCGCGCCTCCCCCGGGACGGCGGATCGGGGCGAGCCGGTGGGACAGGTGCTCGACCACACCCTTCAGCACTCATGGGCGCCCGCGGCCCCACCCCAGCCGAATACAAACAGACTCTCGACGGCTTCTGGCCCGTCCTCTCGGGGGAGGGTTGGGCCAGGTACCCGGGCTACGCGGCAGCTTACGCCGCCGCCCGGGCCTTGGGCCTCCCGAATTTTTTGGCCGCCCGAGTCCCGGTCGAATCCGACTTGAACATTGAAGCATGACACGAGATGCTCACCCGGCACCCGGACACCACCCTGGCGGATCACCTGGAATTCGGCTTCCCGGCCAACTACACCGCGCCGGGGCCGCCTACGCCCACATTCCATAACCATCGCGAGGATCCGGCCTACGCCCACCATGTCACGGCCTATGCTGAGGAGGAGCTCCGGCTAGGAGCCCTCCTGGGACCCTTCGAGGTGCCCCCGTTCTCCCCATGGACTCAATGCAGCCCGATTATGACACGTCCCAAGTCGACCCCCGGTAAGCGCCGGATAATAGTCGACCTCTCCTTCCCTCCGGGTCGGAGTGTGAACTCAGGCATACGCCGGAAGGAGTACCTAGGCCGCCCCCATCACTACTCCCTCCCTTCCGTCTCAGACATCGGCAGGCAGATGACGCTCCGGGGCCGGGGGGCGTTCTGCTGGTCAGCGGACGTCTCCCGGGCCTACAGGCAGCTGAGGGCCGACCCTCTCTCCGCCCCCTTAAGCTGCGAACACACTGGACGAGTGCGTCGCGCGTGCGTCAAGTACAAGCGTGCGTCATGCGGTTCGCACGCGTAAATAGCGAACACACTGGACGCGTCTGCCACGCGTCTAAAGGCCGGAACACACCTCCCATATAAAACCCCCATTCCCCCCTCTTCCATTCCCCCCATTCCCCCCTCTTCCATTCCCCCCCCCATTCCTCCCTCCCTCTTCCATTCCCCCATTCCCCCTCTTCAATTCCCCTTCTTCCATTCCTCCTGTTCCATTCCCCCCTCTCCCATTCCCCCTCTTCCATTCCCCTCTCTTCCATTCCCTCTCTTCCATTCCCTCCCTTTCCATTCCCTCCTCTTGTGTTCCCCTCTTTCGTTCCCCCTCTTTCGTTCCCCCTCTTTCGTTCCCCCTCTTTCGTTCCCCCTCTTTCGTTCCCCCTCTTTCGTTCCCCCTCTTTCGTTCCCGCTTCTTTCGTTCCCCCTCTTTCGTTCCCCCTCTTTCGTTCCCCCTCTTTCGTTCCCCCTCTTTCGTTCCCCCTCTTTCGTTCCCCCTCTTTCGTTCCCCCTCTTTCGTTCCCCCTCTTCCGTCCCTCCTTTTCTGTCCCTCCTCTTCCATTCCCCATTCTCCATCTTTCGTTCCCCCTCTTCCATTCCCCCTCTTCCATTCCCCCTCTCCCATTCCCCTCTCTTCCAGTCCCCTCTCTTCTTCGTTCCCCCTCTTTCGTTCCCCCTCTTTCGTTCCCCCTCTTTCGTTCCCCCTCTTTCGTTCCCCCTCTTTCGTTCCCCCTCTTTCGTTCCCCCTCTTTCGTCCCCCCTCTTTCGTCCCCCCTCTTTCGTCCCCCCTCTTTCGTCCCCCCTCTTTCGTCCCCCCTCTTTCGTCCCCCCTCTTTCGTCCCCCCTCTTTCGTTCCCCCTCTTTCGTTCCCCCTCTTTCGTTCCCCCTCTTTCGTTCCCCCCTCTTTCGTTCCCCCTCTTTCGTTCCCCCTCTTTCGTTCCCCCTCTTTCGTTCCCCCTCTTTCGTTCCCCCTCTTTCGTTCCCCCTCTTTCGTTCCCCCTCTTTCGTTCCCCCTCTTTCGTTCCCCCTCTTTCGTTCCCCCTCTTTCGTTCCCCCTCTTTCGTTCCCCCTCTTTCGTTCCCCCTCTTTCGTTCCCCTCTTTCGTTCCCCCTCTTTCGTTCCCCCTCTTTCATTCCCCATCTTCCGTCCCTCCTTTTCCGTCCCTCCTCTTCCATTCCCCATTCTCCATCTTTCGTTCCCCCTCTTCCATTCCCCCTCTCCCATTCCCCTCTCTTCCAGTCCCTCTCTTCCATTCCCTCTCTTTCGTTCCCCCTCTTTCGTTCCCCCTCTTTCGTTCCCCCTCTTTCGTTCCCCCTCTTTCGTTCCCCCTCTTTCGTTCCCCCTCTTTCGTTCCCCCTCTTTCGTTCCCCCTCTTTCGTCCCCCCTCTTTCGTCCCCCCTCTTTCGTCCCCCCTCTTTCGTCCCCCCTCTTTCGTCCCCCCTCTTTCGTCCCCCCTCTTTCGTTCCCCCTCTTTCGTTCCCCCTCTTCCGTTCCCCCTCTTCCGTTCCTCCTCTTCCGTCCCTCCTTTTCTGTCCCTCCTCTTCCATTCCCCATTCTCCATCTTCCGTTCCCCCTCTTCCATTCCCCCTCTTCCATTCCCCCTCTCCCATTCCCCCTCTTCCATTCCCCTCTCTTCCGTTCCCTCTCTTCCGTTCCCTCTCTTTCGTTCCCCTTCGTTCGTTCCCCCTCTTTCGTTCCCCCTCTTTCGTTCCCCCTCTTTCGTTCCCCCTCTTGGGGAATGAAAGAGGCGGAATGCAAGAGGAAGGGAATGGAAGAAGGGGGAATGAAAGAGGGGGAAAGCAAGAGGGGGGAATGCAAGATGGGGGAATGCAAGATGGGGAATGCAAGACGGGGAACGGAAGATGGGGGAACACAAGAGGGGGGAACGCAAGAGGGGGGAAAGCAACAGGGAGGAACACAACAGGGGGAATGCAAGAGGGGAACGCAAGAGGGGGGAACACAAGAGGGGAACACAAGAGGGGGAACGAAAGAGGGGGAACGAAAGAGGGGGAACGAAAGAGGGGGAACGAAAGAGGGGGAACGGAAGAGGGGGAACGAAAGAGGGGGAACGGAAGAGGGGGAACGGAAGAGGGGGAACGGAAGAGGGGGAACGGAAGAGGGGGAACGGAAGAGGGGGAACGGAAGAGGGGGAACGAAAGAGGGGGAACGAAAGAGGGGGAACGAAAGAGGGGGAACGAAAGAGGGGAACGAAAGAGGGGGAACGAAAGAGGGGGGAACGAAAGAGGGGGGACGAAAGAGGGGGAACGAAAGAGGGGGAACGAAAGAGGGGGAACGAAAGAGGGGGAACGAAAGAGGGGGAACGAAAGAGGGGGAACGAAAGAGGGGGAACGAAAGAGGGGGAACGGAAAGAGGGGGAACGGAAAGAGGGGGAACGAAAGAGGGGGAACGAAAGAGGGGGAACGAAAGAGGGGGAACGAAAGAGGGGGAACGAAAGAGGGGGAACGAAAGAGGGGGAACGAAAGAGGGGGAACGAAAGAGGGGGAACGAAAGAGGGGGAACGAAAGAGGGGGAACGAAAGAGGGGGAACGAAAGAGGGGGAACGGAAGAGGGGGAACGGAAGAGGGGGAACGGAAGAGGGGGAACGGAAGAGGGGGAACGGAAGAGGGGGAACGGAAGAGGGGGAACGGAAGAGGGGGAACGGGAGAGGAGGGAACGGAAGAGGAGGGAACGGAAGAGGAGGGAACGGAAGAGGAGGGCATGGGAGAGGAGGGAATGGAAGAGGAGGGAATGGAAGAGGAGGGAATGGGAGAGGGGGAATGAAAGAGGGGGAATGAAAGAGGGGGAATGAAAGAGGGGGAATGGGAGAGGGGGCATGGGAGAGGAAGGAATGGAAGAGGAGGGAATGGAAGAGGGGGAATGAAAGAGGGGGAATGAAAGAGGGGGAATGAAAGAGAGGAGATTGGAAGAGGGGGGAATGGAAGAGGAGGAATGAAAGAGGGGGAATGAAAGAGGGGGAATGAAAGAGGGGGAATGAAAGAGAGGAGATTGGAAGAGGGGGAATGGAAGAGGAGGGAATGGAAGGGGAGGGAATGGAAGAGGAGGGAATGAAAGAGGGCAAAGTCAGGCAAAGTCGGGCAAAGTCGGGCAAAGTCGGGCAAAGTCAGCCAAAGTCAGGCAAAGTCAGGCAAAGTCGGGCAAAGTCGGACAAATTCGGTCAAAAGCCACGCGTCACCACGCGTCAAGCGTAAATAATCGCTCCAAAAGCGATCCGTGACGCACGCCTGACGCACGCGCGACAAACGCACGCGCCAGTGTGTTCGGGTTCTCTTTATTACATACGTTTTGATTTTTTACGCACGCGCGACGCTTGACGCACGCGCGAGATACGCGTCCAGTGTGTTCGCAGCTTTATTCGGCATCACGGTCGACGACAACCTATACCTCGACATAGCCCTCCCCTTCGGCTGCCAGACCTCGGGGGCAGCATGCGTCCGCGTCACCGGGGCCGTCTCCTGGATGCTCCAGGAGCCGGGGTTCTTCAGCCTCGTCTATGTCAACGATTTCGTGGGCTGCGAGACCTCCTACCTCGACGCCATGCGCGCCTTCGACGCGCTGCGAGACATCTGTGCCGATCTCGGTCTGGCCCTCGCCCCCGAGAAGTGCTGCCCACCCTCCGTGCGACTGGTCTGGCTCGGGATCCACCTTGACACGGAGGCCATGGTGCTACGCATCCCAGACGGCAAGCTCGACGAGGTCCTCAGTGATTGCGAGTGCTGGATGGCCCGCCCCACCCTGACGCGGAAGGCCCTCCAGCAGCTCGTGGGACGTCTGGCCCACGTCAGCACATGCATTCCCTCGGCGCGGAAGTTCATGGGCAGGATTCTCACAAGCCTACGCGCATCCCCCATCGCTGGACAGGCGGACGTCGACCCCGACCTCCGGCTCGACGTGCAGTGGTTTCGCGACTATGCGAGAAGGGGGAACGGCGTCTGGCTCCTGCCGCCCCCCTCCGCCCCCCGGTGGGTCATCGAATGTGACTCCTGCCTCACCGGGGGCGGCGCTTTCTCCCGCGACTTCTGCTATTCCGAGGCCTACACCGACGATATGATGGCCGCCTTCCCCACGATCCATGAGCTGGAGGCGGTCAACCTCGTCATGGCCGTCAAGACCCTTGGCCCCCCCGCCCCCGGCGGTTATGAGGTCCTCATCAACACGGACAATGCCGCCTCGGCCCTCGCCCTCGAGTCGGGCCGCGCCTCGGACCCCACCCTCGGCGCGTGCGCCCGAGAGCTCTGGCTGGTCGCGGCCCTAGGCTCTTACACGATAGTCGTCCGCCACAAGCCGGGCGTCGAGTTGGTCCTGGCGGACGCACTCAGCCGGGCCCACTCCTCCCGGGCCGCCTTACAAATTGTGCGAGATTACTGTCGAGATCTGGGTCTGGGTCGAATAAGGGTAGCGCACTCCGCGGAGTTGCTTTCTAACCACTTGTAACTCTCTCCTCCAGACTACGACCCGCGGGACCATGAACACCTGATGACCCTGCACACGGCGGCCCTCGCCCCCGGGACCTGGAAGAATCGAACCCGGCACGCGAGGCGCTACCTCGAATTCATGCTGGAGCGGGGCGTTGATCACCTCCGCCCCCTCCCGTACGACGTGGGGCAGTTCATCGCCCACCTCCACCGCGAGCTGCCCTCCCCCGCCTCGGTGTCCAATGTGATCTCGGGCGCACGCGCCTGGCTCCGGGAGGCGGGGGGCGACCCCGCCCCCTTTGACGCCCCCTTTGTGGCCCGCGTCCGCCGGGGCGGAGAGAAGCTCTTCGCCGCCCCAGTCAGGAGGGCCCTCGCCATCACTCCCGCCATGTTACCCATCATACACACCTACATGAGGTCCCTCGGCCACCTCGGGGTCGCCCCCTGGGCCGCAGTCGTCCTCGCCTACTTCACATTTCTGAGGCAATCTAACCTCCTATCGCCCTCCCACGCCCCCTGGGGCGGTCGTCACACCCTCCGCCGCGACGATGTCCGGCTCGCCCCCGGGGGCCTCAGGGTCCTGGTGGCTTCCTCGAAGACCATACGCTCCGCCGCCCAGGCGGTCTCCCTATTCGTGCCCGCCCTCCCTGGATCACCCCTGTGTCCGGTCCGGCCCTGGGACCGGGCGGTCACCCTCGTCCCGGCTGCCGGAGATGCACCGGCCTTCATGGCCCGCCACAACACTCCTCTCACACCCAATGACATCACGCCCCTGCTCCGGGCCACCCTCGAGGCGGCTGGGGTCCCGGACGCCTCAAGATACACTCTCCACGGCCTGCGCCGAGGCGCAGCCCAGGCCTGCGCTTCCAGGAGCGTGGACCTTTCGGCCATAATGGCCCAGGGGACCTGGGAGTCTGACGCCGTCCACGCCTACGTGCCCAGGCAGGTGACGGCGGTCGCCCCGAGAGCCTTAGCCTTGTGTTTTGGGTCGGCTCCCAGCCCTACCCCCTCAGGCTCCCAGGCCCCCTTTACACCGTCCTCAGACATTGACCAGGTTGACTAACCATTGCTCGACTCAGATGCTTGAACATTCTTGTAACACCTTCCCTCAAAAATAAAACCTTTCCTTTCCTCCCACGCACGTCTCGGTCTTCCTCTGTCCGAATCGGCCCACCATTCCGAATTGTGGTTGATCCGGCGGGGGAAGCCCGAGACGCCCCCCCCCTCCTCCTTACACCCCCCCCCCTCCTCCCTTGACCTGCATTCGGGTTCCAGTGAGGATACAAGCTGGTTCTTCCACGCCCGCCCGCCCTCTTTTTTATGATTCCACTGCATGGGGGTCGGCTCCCGGGCCTACCCCCTCAGGCTCCCAGGCCCCCTTTACACCGTCCTCAGACATTGACCAGGTTGACTAATCATTGCTCGACTCAGATGCTTGAACATTCTTGTAACACCTTCCCTCAAAAATAAAACCTTTCCTTTCCTCCCACGCACGTCTCGGTCTTCCTCTGTCCGAATCGTTGCAAAACGACCTCTAAACCGTCACAAAACTAAAAAATGCTTGGAATAAGCTAAAAATGATGGCAAATGAATCAGATGCTTCTTAAGACATCATATGAGATATCAGAAGAATGAGATAATATTCAAAACATGATAAAAGTTAAGATTATAAAAATAAAATGAAAAATTTATTTTTAAATTCAAAAATTTTTCTCTCGAAGTCAGATATACCTTATCCATTAACGTGACTACTTAGACTCAATTTATTATTTTGGTTGATAGAAGATATTTAATGGTGATATAAGTACAACGTAGTACTGTGCACTTCTTTCTACGCTGCTGGGCAGGTGGTAAGAAGTGGAGGGGCGGAGTACGTTGTAAAATTTTCCGATATAATGGCATGAGGATCTATGTGAAATTACTATAATAAATTGCAAACTGTCTATATAATGATAAATGGTGATATATAAAAACCAAAGGCATATGAGGGATATGTGGAGTTGGTAAACTATTACTCATTAGGCATAGAAATTGTATAGTAAAATAGTCTTTGGAGGAGTGTCACTTCCGAGAATAGTCTTTGGAAGAGTCACCTCACATACCCCCTCCCCCCATGGTGTTATTTATGGATCATTGGCCACCACAAGGCACTGTAGCCAGCATAACAAGGCCTTGGATACAACAGATTGAACTCTGCCATCTTGGATTCTAGAAAACCTATATGAAGTAATAAATGAAGGAGTCTCACTCTCCTACTTTCACTCTTCACCTACTTTCCTTCATTACCTGTATTGATTTCCCTTGGCTTGTCCACACCACCCACACCACCAGCCGGCGACTTTACACCTGTACTTGCAGTAGTAGAGCTGAAGAACAACCCATTAGAAAAAGTGGCGAAAGCCTGGGTAAATGAAATAAGCAGATACATTCTTAATTTAAGAAGCAAAATATATTCCTCACATATCTTAAAATTTACCCGCTACTTTTGATTTGAAAAATATAATAAAACATGTAGCTAAGTCAAATCGATGTTATGGGTGCCATCTTGTCTTTTTTGCATTCTCTCCCATTTCACCAACTTTGTGCCAATATATGTAGCCATTGGATACTGGAACCAGGAATTCCACTTCCTGTTCCATACTAAGGCAAAGCATTTAGACGATGTTCTCATTCATCCCTACTGCAAGTACGGGGTGAATCTTTCATCTAGGGTAACTGTTGTAGTTGTTCTATAGACCTATTTCATATGACGTCAGCATAGGTGTCTAGGGCAGTGCACATGCCTTTTGGCTGCAGGACAACACACTGTCACACTGCAAACTCAATGGCTATGATCAATCTTCATACAGAAAAAGTGAAATATCTCTCAAACTACCCCACCTAGAAGCAACCCGCTTGGAACACATATAGAAAACGTTTCAATGAATAGATTGTATTAAATTTATAAGTTTAGGGTTCTGCATTTCTATTAATTTTGAATAAAACAGACGTTTTGCACTGCACATACCGGCAAACTCAATGCATTATCAATGGCCATGAGCAATCTTGAATTATCTTCATACAGAAAAAGTGAAATATCTCTAAAACCACACCACCTAGAAGCAACGTGCTTGGAACACATATAGAAAACATATTCAATGAATAGATTATATTAAATTCATAAGGTTAGGCTTCTGCATTTCTATTAAGTTTGAATAAAACAGACGTTTTGCACTGCGCATACCGACAAACTCAATGCATTGTCAATGGCCATGAGCAATCTTCATACAGAAAAAATTAAATAGCTCTAAAACCACACCACCTAGAAGCAACCCTCTTGGAACACATATAGAAAACATTCAACGAATAGATTATATTAAATTTATAAGGTTAGGGTTCTGCATTTTTATTAATTTTGAATAAAATAGACGTTGTGCACTGCGCTTATCGGCAAACTCAATGCATTGTCAATGATCGCGAGCAATCTTCATACAGAAAAAGTGAAATATCTCTAAAACTACACCACCTAGAAGCAACCCGATTGGAACACATATAGAAAACATATTCAACGAATAGATTATATTAAATTTAAAAGGTTAGGGTTCTGCATTTCTATGAATTTTGAATAAAATAAACGTTTTGCACTGCGTGTACCGACAAACTCAATGGCAGTGTGCCTTTGTTCTGCAGCTAAGCTGCGCGCGCATACACAATGTTTATAAACATTGAAATGGGTCTATACTAATTATTATTGCTGATTTCAGAATCTGCAACTCACAAGCGTTTCTCTATAAGGTAGATAATGTCGTATCGGTGCATTGATTCTAGGATGCGTATGAACTCGTCCTTTTCACACTTCCGACGGCATTTGACCTCGTCGTAACCGTAACGGTTGTACCGACCTTGCCAATGCCGAAGAACTATTTCCGCCGCTGTTTTGCGATTGTGGGTCGCAGTAAAGGCTTCTATTAGTTCAACGGCCGAGTACTCCAGACCTGAAAGTAACAGACAGGATTATTAATGTTGCCTGTAATATGGGTAATTCTAGATACAAGATTCACCCCATACTGCTGCAGTAGGGGTGCAAACCAACCCTATGTAAAAGCTGTCAAAAATGCGGGTCAAAGAATTGAGAGCCTAATTTCACAATCTAAGAAGCAACAATTATTCTTTATATATGTCTTATTGATAGCCCGCTACCTTTGAGTTGAAAAATATAATATAATATCTAGTTTAATAAGATTTAAAAGTGAAATCCATGGCGTTCTGTGGCCGCCATCTTGTCTTTTTGCATTCTCTCCCATTTCACCAAGTCTGTGCCGATATAAGTAACCATTTGACATTGGTGCCAGGCATTCTACTTGTTGTTCCATAATAACGCTATTTTCGTACGTATTTATATAAGGCTGGTCTTCACCTGTGTACTACAAGTACCGGGTGAATCTTTTATCTAGGGTAATTCTAGATAACCCTGTACTTGCAGTAGTAGAGCTGAAGAACAACCCATTAGAAAAAGTGGCGAAAGCCTGGGTAAATGAAATAAGCAGATACATTCTTAATTTAAGAAGCAAAATATATTCCTCACCTATCTTAAAATTTACCTGCTACTTTTGATTTGAAAAATATAAACATGGTGGCGCCACCTAGCGATCTCCATAAGAACTAGCGAATGGTAGACAGGAAGTGTGAATACTTATTTGTCTCTCATTTTTGCTTGAGTGCAAGTAAATATGCAACACAAGGAATAATTAGTAGTATGTGGTGAATAAGGGGTCAAATTTCCCTGGATCATCAGCCCATGCTTTTTCTAATCTGTTCTTGAATGAATTTATTGACTCGGCATCAATAACATTTTGTGGGAGACTGTTGCATATATTTATGATGGCGGTGGATGGCCCCACCGGTGTCGCAGTTTCTGCCGTCCCCCAGTTTCCGCGGTACGCATCGCTTCTGCACATGCGTCAAAATCGAACAGCATCGTCACTAACCTTATAAATTTAATATAATGGTTTTGGTAGAGATGTCTTCTATATGTGTACCAAGCGATTTGTTTCTAGGTGGTGTGGTTTTAGAGATATTTCACTGTATGAAGATTGCTCACGACCATTGACAATGCCTTGAGTTTGACGGTATGTGCAGTGCAAAACATTAGTTTTATTCAAAATTAATAGAAATCAAGAACCCTAACCTTAAACATTTAATATAATCTTTTTGGTAAAGATGTTTTCTATATGGGTTCTTCTTTGCTGCTGGTCCTAATTGGTTGGTCCTCACATTGTAACTGTTTTCGTCTAAATTAATTCTCCTTTTCATACCAAATGAAGAAAATTCCTTTTATTATACCCCAAAGAAGCAATGACAGCAATCCAGTGAGAAAAAAATGTTTGGTTTATTTTTTATTGCAAAAATAGATTCATTTGTCACGCAAATATGACAGCTAAAAATGGGAATTGTGAAACGGTACTACTAGTGTTGGAAACTACTTCATTGTAGACCAAAATATTCAAACATAGCTAGTTTATTTGCAAAGTTGTAACATGCAAAAATGTCAGAAAACTAATTTTAGGACTGTTGAGTGTCTGTGTAAAACAACGCTGCGTGAAAGTGAGCATAACGCGTGTTTCATGAGATGTCACGTCATGAAACACGCGTTCACCTTCAATTTTCACAATATCCAACCATGCAAGCCAGGAAAAACCCTGCTGCTTTAAATAGGATAGCATCATAGATGCCTAGTTCTGAACACAAAAGTTATAATATTATTTCCTAAAAATGCATTAAAAGTGAAATAAAAACTGTGTCACGGGTGAAACACGCGTAACGGCGAAAATTTATTTTGCGATACAATATTCAACAATGGATCAAATCTCTTCTCGCCATGATTTTCAAATATATCGTGGGCATCTACACACCTACTGATGATGTGGTGTCAAGTCATAAACAGGATGTTGCGCTATGATACTATTAGTGTGGCGTGTCACACTTCGATGAAGATGAAACACGCGTAACGGCGAAAATTATTTCGCGATACAAAATCCAATAATGGATCAAATCTCTTCTCACCATGATTTTCAAATATACCGTGGGCATCTACACACCTACTGATGATGTGGTGTCAAGTTATAAACAGGATGTTGCGCTATGATGCTATCACGCGTTCACCTGTTGTCATCTTCATCCTCTAAGTCATCACAACATCTTTTTCTACACAAGAAAACTTATAACAGTCAAAAGAAATATTTGCATACATGTAATGTGTACAAATAATGCCCTGAACCAATACATTTTTTGCATGCTATTAGCAGTGTCTAACCTAAGTCATTATTGAGTGTCACATGAAACATGCGTTACATGTTACATGTGTTACAATTCCAAGAACATCAGAAGTTAGGGAAGTGTTCCAAGATTACTTTGAAATATGTCCACAGCATCAACAACTAATAAGCATAAATATTTTCATCATCTGTGGTGCTTGTTTCATCATGAAGGAACAACTTTTCCTTTCCATGTAACGCATGTCTCAGTGTCACAATTTTATATCTTCTCTGTTCTATTCTCAAGTGGACGAACACTCATAAAATTGCACTTAGTTACTCCTAGTGACTGCTGTTCAAAACCTAACTAGGAAATAATAAGGGTCTTGTTCTAAATATTACATAATGAAGGTTTTTGTGTCGGCCGAAACACGCGTAACATTCTCCACTTAGCCAAGTTCAAAGCCACCCTGATGTGCAATCGGGGTCCAAACTGCTTTTCTTTTAATTGTGCCTTAAAATAGGATATATGTGGAACACAACAAGCCTAACTAGGATAAGCTGTGACGTGTTTAACTTTTTACCCCCGATTCCCCCGTTTTAGGACCAGCAGCAAAGAAGAACCCATATGTGTACCAAGCGATTTGTTTCTAGGTGGTGTGGATTTTAGAGATATTTCACTTTTTCTGTATGAAGATTGCTCACAGCCATTGACAATGCATTTGAGTGTATGTGTACCGCGGAAACTGGCGGACGGCGGAAACTGCAACACCGGCCTTAAAGTTGCATAGTCCGATGGTTTTGAGTTTTGGTTATTTTTCTGAGAGATATATATTTACAATGCATTTGAGTGTATGTGTACCGCGGAAACTGGCGGACGGCGGAAACTGCAACACCGGCCTTAAAGTTGCATAGTCCGATGGTTTTGAGTTTTGGTCATTTTTCTGAGAGATATATATTTATTGATCGTTATAATCTACCTTATTTCAGTTTAAAGTAACTTTTATTTTAAATGGATAAGCTTGGAGATATTTTAAATTCAAACATGTAAAATTAGTTCTGGCAAGCATGCCATAACTCTGACACCATAGGCTTCAGCAGTAACATGTTTTATTAAATAGTCTCAGTATTCCCTTCTATGTAGCAACAAATGCTTAATAAGTGCATCAATATCTCAGTTAGATATGTAGTGTCAAACGTATATAATTCTTTTATAGTTTTGGAAATTTGATCCTTCATCGGAGTAGGTAACTTTAACTTATACTTATCATCTTCTGTTTATATATATCTAGGCATTTCAGCCTGTTGACAAATTTGGCCTGTCTATGTATGACTTGTCATATGGTCACGTGACAGCGCGTATCCGCCGGCAGTCGCCACTACAGAGTCCACACAATGACCAACTCACGAGCTTCGCATATATTATAATATAGGTCGTTCTCAGAAACTGTGTAGCCTACCATTTTTTTGTGACATGGAAGCCAAAAGTGAAAACATTCCAAATAATAGCAGAATCCATATTCATATGAAGGTTTATACATTGTGCATATGTCAGGTGAATTTTTCACTTTTTGATTTTGATATTATACACATTGAGAAAGCTGTTAAAATTAGCCATGTAACATCAATCCATAAAATCATTTTACCAAACATCCATAACATCATTTTGAAAACGCAACAAATTCAAACAAGATCTTTTTTATTACAGTTAAGCCAAAAGAATAGTTGTTTTTTTCAAGAAAAAAGTTTTTTTTAAAGTTTGGGCAGATGTAAGGTGTCGATATAGGCTACAGATTTTCATATTTTCACTTTAGCACCAAATCATATAAGCATATTTTGGATACATTTTGTGGGATAGATTATGTACATGTAGTATTGCTAACACACTTAATATTTTTGTTGTTGTTGTTGTTGTTGTTTTACGTCCTAGCAACATCTAAGGCCACACACTTAATACACAGAATCATCAATAACTATTTGAATTAGTACCCCCCCCCCCACCCACACACACAAAAAAGACAAAATCATTAAATAAAAAATGTGGCACACAGTTCCTGTGTCTCCACCTCCTGAATTGTGTGTGTGAATAGCTGCAAGGTTTATACACTTTAAAATTCAAGGTTTATTTTAAAAAAACGTTAAAAGATATTTGACCCAGTTGTAAAATATTCGGGAGTTTGGGGATAGCTAAATCAATTAAACAAAATTACAATTGTATACGCATATAATGATATAAAGGTAATGAATATTATTAAAGTGGTTGCAATGTAATAAGTGAGTATTCTATGTGGTAGCTACCTTCATATTACTCTCTAAACAAATTGGCGCATAATTTCTGAATTGTGGTTGATTCGGCAGCGGAAGCCCGAGACCCCTCCCTCACGTCACCTAGCGGGCCTATCGGGAACCAGGCCCTTCTCCCCCCCCCCCCCCCCCGCATTCGGTGCACATCAATCTGACTGGGTTCAAGTTGACCATGCCCCCCCACCCTCTATTTTAGCTGCCACTGTGTGGGGGTCGGCTCCCGGTGTAAAGATTTCAAATTCCCCCCATATTCAAGTTCCCCCCCGGGAACTTGAAAACGTTTTCAAATTCCTCCCAGGGGAATTTGAAATGATTTTCAAATTCCCTCCCTCGTTTTAACTTTCCCCCCCCCCCCATTTTTGGGGAATTCTCTTTATTTTTTATATTCTTTGTTATTTTTCATGACAAATATTATAATACACAGAGAATAGCATAATGGAAATTATTACTAGTACAATCAAACATATTTAACCACAAATGACACAAAATGTCTCCAAGATGGTTAAGAAAAAAATATTATAGGTCTGAAGTTTAAAACGTTTTTTAAAGTTTTTTAAACAATTTTAAATTCCCGGAGGGGGGAATTTGAAAATAGGGGGAGGAATCTGAAAACTGTTTTTAAGTTCCCCCCCAGGAATCTGAAAACGTTTTTAATTTCCCCAGAGGGAAGTTAAAAACGTTTTCAGATTCCCGGGGGGGGAACTTTGGGAAGGGGGGGAAGTTGAAATCGTTACACCGGGCCTACCTCGTCGGGCTCCCAGCTCCTCACCCTCCGAGCTCCCCTCCACATTAAAGACATTGACTAATTGTACTCGCATTTGATGTATAAGCATTAAGACTTTCTACCTAATAAACTTCTCCTTTTACCTCCCCATTGGTCTCCGGCTTCCGCTGTCCGAAGCGGCGCCGGTGTCGCAGTTTCAGCTCCCGGTCAGTTTCCACCGCCCGTATAGACTCAAACTCAAGGCATTGTCAATGGTCGTGAGCAATCTTCATACAGAAAATACAGCAAAAGTGAAATATCTCTAAAACTACACCACCTATTAACAAATCGCTTTGTACACATATAGAAAACATCTTTACCAAAACGACTGTATTCAATTTATAAGGTTAGGGTTCTTGATTTGTATTAATTTTGAATAAAACTAAGGTTTTGCACTGCGCGTACCGTCAAACTCAAGGCATTGTCAATGGTCGCTAGCAATCTTCATACAGAAAATACAGGAAAAGTGATATATCTCTAAAACCACACCACCTAGAAACAAATCGCTTTGTACACATGTAGAAAACATCTTTACCAAAACATTATATTAAATTTATAAGGTTAGTGGCGATGATGTTAGATTTTGACGCATGCGCATGAAACTGACAGGCAGCTGAAACTGACCGGGAGCTGAAACTGCGACACCGGGTACAAGAAAGCTAGGTCACATGACACAGCTATAAATAAGGGTTCAGGACAGATGTGTTCTCTCCCCCCCCCCCGCCCCCACCACCAGCCAGTCCAGACCTGTGCAACATGTGCTTGTGTCAACATTATTTGGATTAAATCATTGAGATAGCATGCATTTTCTTTTTAAACACACACACACAAAACTAAACTTGCACAGACTTTCAGAAGTGCAGGAGCTCGGTTGAAAAACATTTCTTTTTCAATCCTTTTGAGTTAAAGGGTGCTCAATCAGCCAAAAGTGGCGTTCTCTGTGGCGGAGTGGTTAGAGTGTCTGACTTTTTTTCTAGATCAGACTCCTAATCTGAGGGTCGGCGGTTCGATTCCCCGTGCCCCCAGCTCTGCCAATTTGGATTTCCACCGCTGTGTATAACTTACAGCGTCATCAAAGGCCAGTTGCTCTCATACCATGTCTATGTGGTGTGGGAGGTTAAAAATCCCTTGGGTCGGTAAAAGTATAGGCTCGGGCTTTCTATCGACCAGCAGTGGAGTGGGGAAGACCAGTTGTCTGTGACTGGGATTTCCCCTGATTGGGACAACTAATGTACCAAAAAAAAAAGGAGAGACAAATAAGTGTTCACACTTCCTGTCTACCATTCGCTATATCGCTATAAAACCCCTTCCATCTCCATGTCAGGCTCTGTTTGATCAACGAAACACACACCCTCTCACCGTGACGTAATTTGTGCACAGCCCCCGGCCTCTAATTCTACAATATGAACACATTTCTTGAAAGAGAACAACATCGACAACACAGGGCTGTCTGAAGATACCGGAAACTTGGGTAGTCACTCAAGGTGCCACGGGCTAAGAAGGGGTACCACGTCAGTGTAAAATTTGAAGAAAACTAATTTATACTTATAAGGCTGTCGAAGTTCAGCTTGCCAGGGGCGCCAGGAACCCTAGGGCTGGCTATGCAGCAACAACAATAGCACAAGTGAAGAAGGTCGGGAGTTTGGTTCCCTGTCGAGCCAAACCAATGACTTTAAAATTAATACTTGTTGCTTCCTTGCCTGGCACTCGGCATTAATAGGATAGGGCAAGGACTGGTCAGCTCAGTGTCAGGATAATGAGACTGAGTGGGATATCAGGTCATGGTGCCAGCGGACTGATTTCCCAGTGGGGCAGCACTATAAAGTCACCATGATTGTGCACTGTCACAAGTTGGTATCCATCCTGATATGACCGTAGATGTTGCCAGGACGTAAAACTCCAACAACCAACAATAACAATAACGCACTCAGCTGTACATACCGATTATATCAGCAAGGTCTCGCCAGTCCTGTATTCCCATATGGTTTATGTAGAGGTACAGGCAGATCTTCTGTCGAAGTGAGACGGAGAGGCCCAGGGTGTCGGGAGATGGCGCATCCATGTACAGTACATTGTTGAGGGTGTGGCAGATCTGAAAGTGAAAAGCATAGGGCAGTCGTCAAGTAGATGCAACTTTAATGTATATCGATGCGAGCGTTGGAATTCGCTCGGCATATACATTGTTGAGGGTGTGGCAGATCTGAAAGCGAAGAGCATACTATATACATTGTTGAGGGTGTGGCAGATTTGAAAGCGAAGAGCATAGGGCAGTCATCAACTAGATGCAACTTTAATGTATATCGATGCGAGCATTGGAATTCGCTCGGCATATACATTGTTGAGGGTGTGGCAGATCTGAAAGCGAAGAGCATACTATATACATTGTTTAGGGTGTGGCACATCTGAAAGCGAAGAGCATAGGGCAGTCATCAAGTAGATGCAACTTTAATGTATATCGATGCGAGCGTTAGAATTCGCTCGGCATATACATTGTTGAGGGTGTGGCAGATCTGAAAGCGAAGAGCATACTATATACATTGTTGAGGTTGTCGCAGATCTGAAAGCGAAGAGCATAGGGCAGTTGTCAAGTATATGCAACTTTAATGTATATCGATGCGAGCGTTGGAATTCGCTCGGCACATACATTATTGATGCGAGCATTGGAATTCACTCGACAGGCTTACCACTAAAGGCCGGTACACACCTCCCGTATAAAACCTAAAACTGAGTTTTAATTCGCGAATCGGAAGGCTCTGGTGTGAGAGGGGGTCACACACTTAAAGACTGACCCCGACTAAAACTCAAACTTTGTCGCGAAACAGGAGGTGTATACCAGGTTTGATAAGATTCGAAAAATGAATCGGGCAGTTTTAGTCAGGAAACAGGACGGGTCGGGTTTTAACGGGAGGCGGGTCACACGCCTAAAGACTAAAACTTAGTCAGGAAACGGGATGGTACGGGTTGTGACGGGTCCCGTCGGACAGTCAGTTTTAGCATGTGAATCATATGCGGGAGGTGTGTACCAGGCTTTAAGTGTTCAATCTAACGAAATAAAGCTACATAAGCAATTTATATAGCAACAAAACACATCTTGGTTCATATATAAATCAATTAATATGTGATGGAATGTCATTAAAGCACTTAATGACATGAAAACAAGCAAAGGAAACCGTACCTTGAACAACACCCTGGGCTGTGATAGCCCAGCGGCTACAGCCTGAGGTAAAATAGGGTAAATTATACGAGACTTACCTGGATATAATTGAAGGATAACTTCTGTTTTACCGAGGGCTGAGCCCCAGGCTAGTCGCAGTACAGGGCCCACGCACCCTCTCCATGCGACACAAAAGTTATAAATAAAATATATATTATATATATAAAGAATACTGCCACTAGCCCGGGGCTCAGCCCTCGGTAAAACAGAAGTTATCCTTCAGCTATACCCAGGCAAGTCTCTTATAACTTACCATATATACACATATATATAAATATACACAAATATACATATATATTCTTATATATATGCAACATTAATGTATGTATATATACATAATGTTGCATAGACCGATGGTTTTTGAATTTCTGTCATTTTCTCAGATAAATAGCGAATGCGGATTGTTATGATTTAGATCTACCATGCTATAGTTTGAAGTAACTATTATTCAAAATGGTGTTCTCTGTGGCGGAGTGGTTAGAGTGTCTGACTTTTTTCTAGGTCGGACTCCTAATTTGAAGGTCGGCGGTTCGATTGCCCGTGCCCCCACCGCTGCCAATTTGGATTTCCACCGTTGTGGATAACTTACAGCGTCATCAAAGGCCAGTTGCTCTCATACCATGTCTATGTGGTGTGGGAGGTTAAAAATCCCTTGGGTCTGTAAAAGTGTAGGCTCGGGCTTTCTATCGACAAACTGTCTCATGGTGAAAACAAGTCTATTCAGGCTTATCCATAATAGGCAGTATAAATCTTCAAGAACAAAAAATAATCTGAAGTGTAAACATGCAAAATTAATTTTGGCAAGCTTGTCAAAACTCTGATCCCATAGGCTACAACAGTAACAGGTTCTCATAAATTGACTTAGTATGCCCTTCTATGTAGCAACAAATACTTAATAAGTACACGAGTATCTATCTAATTTGGATATGTAAGTTCAAATCTAGATAGCTGTTTTGCTTCTAGAAAAGTTTCTGCTTTTATTGGACTATGGAACTTTAGTATGATAGAGATTTATTAAGTTATTGCAGCTTTCAAATATTAGTCATTTTTATTCATATAAGTGTAGTAGTCTGTACATGATAGTGCGGTATGTAATGTAAGGAAAACAGCTCCCGTAGGATTTTTGTGCTAAAATTGATTTTTTTTGCAGTTCTAGCTTCAATAGGGTTCAGGCTAACAGAAAATGATGGGGTCCAAATTTTCAGACCCCTCCCGCCTTCGTGGGGGGTGATTTCCCTTTTGAGACCCCCCACAACTGGCCATTCACCTATCTATGGAAGTTATTGACCGATTTTCATACTTGAAGTGTCGATTTGTAGGTTTTCAGGTAAGCTGAGTTGATTTGTAGCACTTATAAAGCAACCGGAAGTTTCCTTCTTGCACTTCCGGTCAGTATATAGGGTCTCGCTCCGTATCCTCACCATGTATGATCAGATTTTCACAATTTGTGAGACTTTTGTGAAGAACTCTGAGCTGATTCATTGCAAAGTTCCTCTGGGAATGTTATTGAAGTATTTGCTGGCAAAACTGGCAAATCCGACATCGAAATTCCGAAGAATCAGTACGCTATTCATCGATGTCCATATCTGGAGTATCCTCCCGAATAGTATTTGCACAGTCACCGCCATAGCATTTACAGAGTTGTGTGCAGGGCAGGCCATTCTTCAAGCAGCTACACCTAATTCCCCTGCACCCTGCTTTGCAGCCACATTTGACGGGTTCAACTATAGCCCGTGGGGCAGGCAAGGCAAGACATCTCACTGGAACATACACCTCTTTCTCCAATTTCCATCCATTTTCTTCAATTGGAGGAAGGGCCGGATAATTATCTGGGTATGATTTGTCCCGCATTGTGATGTAGTTTGCACGGATGATATGTGGAAGCAATGCAGCACGACTTGGTGGAAGCATCTCGCCTTCCAAGTTCTTTGGCCGGAACAACTCCCACCTGAGTGATGGTAGGGTTGTTGGACCTTTTGAACTGTAGACACGACACACGAAAGTCTCCAATGCCATCGCCTGTGTGGGAAGCTTTGCCACCAAAGATCCCACAAAGAGCTGCTGATGTGTATGCACCACTTTCAATGGCACATGTATCCAGGCCACTGCCATTGACCGTTTTACCAAGAGCATGCAAAGTGGCAAATGCAATGTGGAGAGCTCCTGCTCTCAAGATCCAATTGGTGTTCCCAACAGACTGTTGAATCTTCAATGCACGTGAGTATAGGTCAAGGTCAAGGGTTATCAAAGTTTTCCTCTGTGGACCAACGACAGTGGCAGAGATTCCCTGTGTTAACCAAAGAACAGTGTAAAGAGTCCCATCGTCCATGGGTGAGGTCTTGAATAATGGAGCAATCACCTCTACATTCATGAGTGTTGGGCTCTCAGAAGACTGGGATAACAGCAGAGATTTGGTAGCAGCCCAAGTTGGCATCACATCTTTCTTTACCAATTTCTCTGGTTGGTGTACGTGTTCTTTGACTGAGAGTATAGTGTCATCTGGAGCGCTGTCATTAGGATACTCTTCCTGATTTGATTGAACATTACAGCCCTGGGTTGTGGCCATCTCCATGTTTTCATCAGTTCCAAGGTAGTTTGCAAGTGCTCAGGTGTGAGTGAAATCTTTGGAAAGTATATTCTTCCGCTTTCCCATTTTGTAGACCTCAAATCTCAATGGGGTTGTTTTGATGATTGGGTCTTGCACCATGTTCACTTCAAAGGCTAGATGTGTCTGTGAAACAAGCTTTTGTGGTATTTCAAGTGGTCGGTTCATCCACTCCCCATATTCATCTTGCTGGAACATAACAATCACTGTTCCATGGAAGGTTCCTTGCCCAGTCGGTGTGCAAACCATGTGTTCAGACCCTTCTTGTCAAAGTCTGGAAGACAAAATCCACCAGCCTCCTTCATTCACTGGAGAACATACTGCGCAACTCGTTTCTCTAAGTCAATGATCTTCAGGTAGTCACTTCCGACATAGACAGCTGAGAGGTTCTCGATGATACTCTTGTCGTGGACTCTAGAGTGAACAGCCAGGGGAAGACTGATCGAGAGAGGGGGTTGGACCGTTTGTCAGAATGCACTGTCTTTCTTCGGCTGGTGTTTTACCTGGTGATCAGTCCAAGTATTCTGAACTAGAAATTGGTTGTGACGTCGACAGTTTTGTCCACCTCCTGGTCCCATATTCCAGATACTTTGATGACGTCACTACCAAAGAACAGGTGGCTCAGAACAACTGTAGTAAAGACGGATTTTCAAAGTTTCTGAAGTTTCCTGTGAAAGACCAAGGGCGTTGTTACATCATCTCTTCTCGCAGAAGTTTGGCGACCGTCCTGAGGTGACCAACTTTTTCACCATCATCCAACATTGAATACCTGAGATTCATAGCCTTGCTTAGAGCAGTGGGGAGAACAACATTGTCAGGCTCATTTCGTCTCAGTGAGGCGACAAACTTAACATCTGGAAGACGCTCGCTGATGAGTCTTTTGAGGTATTTCCAATAGTTCTCACTCTCGTTAATATCTATGCGGTACCTTTTCGGAATTGACAAGTATTCATCATTGACCTCAGCCATGCTCAATGTAACATCATTGTCACTAAGGGTGTTCTGAATAGCGCGGAGCAATTGTTCATCACATAGTGAGCAAAAAAGCGATACATTACTGCGATACGTCTTCAATGATATTCTCTGTGCAGAGCGCAAACATGTCCGATGATAGTGCTTTTCAAGAGCTGATGCGTCACCCGGTCCCTCAAGGTCGGCTACACAAACTCTGACCTGGTCATCCAGGGTTTGCTGCTTGATCTCAAGGAGTGTTTTACCCATTGCATCATTAAGAACACAGGGCAGTGGCTCTGAGTCAGTCTTGGGGCAAAAGTCACAGGTGGAGAACATACACACTTCCTCCTTTGGGACAGTCTTTGACTGCTTTGGCCATACCGATCCCTCAGCACTTGAAGTCACCCTCGTCCTCGTGGAGCACAAATAGGTGAATCGGTTCAGGGTCGCTTACTAAGGCGTTCAATCTTAGTCTTGTTGATGATAGGGTTTCCAACATTCACTATGATATCGAATGGATTTGAGTTCTTCTTCATTCAAGCCGGACAACTGATTCAATAGTTTATGAATGTCACTTTGAGTGTCACCAAGAGACACCCTCTCCTGGCAGCATCGTAAAAGTTCATCTGTCATGTCTGGATTGTTCACCAATCGCCTGTTTGATTTGGCACATTCTTTACAAATCACACAAACGTTATCCTCCCCTGCAGACATATCGGCCATATGTGATTTACTGATCTTGTTAATAATGCTGGCAAAGAGTATTTCCGACAGGGCTCAAAACTGTTTTAACACATCTGAAAAACATAAATGAAATCATGCTGATGACAATCATTTATATGGTCCATTTTAATTGGAGTATCTGGAATACAAATTTGATGTTCTGGAAGATCTGTAGTGAAGTCTATCACCAAGCTTCAGACCTAAAAGAAAAAATGGTGTCATTAGTTTCGGTGTTCGGAGACCCTATATGATGAACCGAGAGTCAGCAAAAATACTTTCTGCTGCTTTTGAAGTGCCCACAATCACCTCAGCATGCTTAAATCTCCAAAAACTAAGAAATCAGATCATACATGATGAGGATACTTGCCAGTGTCCATCCGGAAGGCACATGAGTCAGAGTCAAACCCTAACTTGTCAACCGGAAGTGAAAACCTACACTTCCAGTTGCTTTGTAAGTGTCATAAATCAACTCAGCAGACCTGAAAACCTACAAATCGACACTTCAAGTATGAAAATCGGTCAATAACTTCCAGAGATAGGTGAATGGTCAGTTGCGGGGGGTCTCAAAACGGAAATGACCCCCCACGAAGGGGGGAGAGGTCTGAAAATTTGGACCCCATCATTTTCTGTTAGCCTGAACCCTATTGAAGCCAGAACTGCAAAAAAATCAATTTGAGCACAAAAATCCTACGGGAATACATATCATACCGCACTATGAGCTCTACTACCATGCGGTAGCAGCGGAGACTATGCCGTACACCAGCGCAGTACCACTATACTGCGCCAGGTGGCGGCACGGGTAGCCACCGGGCAGACCCCAACTGGGCTGCCCTCTACTGCGGGTGGCTGATCCCCCCCCACCCCACCCCCCACACACCTATAGAGTCGATGTGGGATCTGGCGAGTCAGGGGGCGGGTCAGACAACTACTGACACCGCGGAGAGCAGATGGTTCAATAAACCAAGTTGAAGCATACTCTAATTGAATCTTGGTGTTCTTCCGTGAGTAACCGTGTGAGTGAGAGTCGGAGGGCTGTGGGCCATTACATAAGCTAAAATGGCAATGTATTTTAACATTAACTGGACACAGGGGCAAATTAAGATAAATAAATGCGCAAAAATGATTTATAATGTTTTATAATTATTGTTCAGGTCACCGGGAAATACATTGCCTGCTATCTGCATAGTTTGTTTGGGTTCAACGTCCTAGCACCAAAGTCATATTAGGATGGGATATCAGCATAAGACAATGTAGGGTAGTGAGGCGAAAATTTTTGATACATTGCACCACTGTCATACAGCATGATCCCGGTCATGGTAGAGGAGTGTTAGAGTAGCGTAGAGGATTGAGCTCCTTATAATATTTCTGGATGCTCGGCCGCATGAACACCAGATAATACTATAAAACTCTTCCCCTTCATTTCACCTGTGATGCAATCATCCTAAATCAATATAACCAACTCTGGAACCAGTACTTAAAAGAGAAAGGAAAACAAGTAACACAGATGAACAGTGAATAAGTTGTGCTTTATTGGCATCAACCCCTGTCCACCTACCTGTGACCTATCACCTTCACTCCTTACCTGTTGTCCACACTATGTCTCATTACCTTACTTCTATATAGGAAGCAGTGCCTACAGCCCTTGGAACTGGGGTCCCTTGGGTGTTGCACTCAACTCAATTTGGAATATATGAATTTGGATAGCATCATAACAGCTGGTTATTTGAACAATGAACTCCTAGAATTACAACAGGACAGAGATTATTTCATTCGGAAATCAGATATAACAAGAGACCCTGGGGATCAATTTATAGCTGAATGTATGGTCAGTAAGGCTAGAAACGAGGTGCGAAAAGCCAAGTCTAGGCACTGTTTAGACCAGATAAATAAGTATAAGCAAAATCCTAAGAGACTCTGGCATGAACTGCATCAAATTAACCCGGAAGCAAAACCCATTATCAGCAACCTTAGTAACGAGGACAACGGGGAGAGAATACTAGATAGCCTCCTGGCAGAAGAGATTAACAACTACTTTATTGATGTAGGTGAGAATCTTGCCAGAAAGTTTGACCAGGCTGTAGATAGTCAGGACACCTACACTGTCACCACCAATGATCAGACGTATGATTTGACTGAGATAACACAGGAGCAAATCCTCAGAAAGGTCAATGCTGCATCAGCATATAAGTCATCTGGCATTAAAGACATCAGCTCAGCCCTAATGAAGGTTTCAATTACTGCACTTATAAATGAATTCACTCACCTGTATAACCTAGTGGTCAACACTGGTATTTTTCCGGAAAGCTGGAAACTAGCTACAGTTTCACCCATCCCAAAGACCAATAACCCAAGATACTGTAGTGAGCTGCGCCCAATATCTATTCTCCCTCTTCCTGGCAAAATCATAGAACAAATAATACATGATGAGATAAAAACATTTTTAGAGTCTTCAAATTACCTAACCACTCAACAAAATGGATTTAGAAAAGACAGATCAACAACTAGGGCATTGGCCTCTCTTATGGATGAGTTATTGACCAACATGGACAAAGGTGAACTTACAATTGCAGTATACCTCGACTTCAAAAAAGCTTTCGATACAATTGACCATAGAATACTATTGCAGAAAATCCAGAAAGCAGGATTGGGGAAGAAAACCTGTACATTCATGGCCAACTACTTAACTAATAGGAAACAATGCACAAAACTTAATGACACTGTGTCAACCATCAGGACTATTAAAACTGGAGTTCCGCAGGGTTCAACCCTGGGCCCCCTTCTGTTTTTAATCTTTATAAATGATTTACCCCAAGTATCAGAGGATGCAACATTCACATTATTTGCAGACGATGCAGCACTCACAGTACAAAATAAAGATTTCCAAATAGCAACCGATCAGGTTCGGACAGTGCTGACCAGGGTTAACCTGTGGTGTAGTGAAAACAAACTATCCCTTAACACCAATAAAACTGAGTTTGTCATTTATGGCACCAAAGCAAGGAAGGCAAGGGCACAACCCATAACACTGCATATTGGCGGAAATCAAATTAAGGAGGCAAGTGCATACAGGTACTTAGGAACAGTGATTGATTCTACCTTAAATGGGAATCAACAGCTGGCTAGACTAACTCAATCATTGGCACTAAAAATGACTACAATCAGGAAGATGCAGAGCTTCATAAGCGAAAACACTGCCCTACTGCTGTATAAATCAACAGTTCTACCAATAATAGACTATAATGATATAATTTATGGATTGCTCACAAAGCAGCAACTGACTAAGCTACAAAGGATTCAAAACCAGGCGTTAAGAACAATTTATTGGGGCAAAACACTAAGTGTACAGGAAATGCATGACAAAGCAAACCTAGATTACCTAATGGTTAGAAGAGATTCACATTTCCTATCACTTATGTACAGAAGAGCCAGAGATACCCAATATATAGAAAACACAAAAAGGAATACTAGACGGGCTGACTCAAAGTCCCCAAGCCTTCCACAAACAAACTAATTAAAGCACCAATTTACAAAGGCAGCATGATGTGGAACAACCTACCAACCAGAACCAGGGCAGCGTCCTCTTACCTAGAATTTAAAAGCTCACTAAGAGTACATCGGATTGGGCAGGCCCTTATGCAGTTGCAGTAAAGTATGTTCCATGGCGTCACCATACCGTAAGTGGCAGACCACCAAACCCTCAGCCTCGGTTTCTCTCCCCACCCCCCCACCCCCATCCCCAGCCCCCACTTTTTAAAATTTGTTGCTGTTCCTCTGTTATCTCCAGTCAACCATATACGATGACAGAGACAAGTCCAGGTAAAAAATGTAAAATTTAAGACCTAAATGCACTGGGATTGGTCCCACTGCTTCACTGGTCACAGATGGTCCAGTGTATTATTAACAACCCCACCCCAACAACATAATTCATAAACTCACATAACTAGCTACATTAGAGTTACACTAGAATTTTCCTAACAAACCAACATTTATATACCGCTTGCCTAACTGCAACTGAACATTAAAACTTACAAGTTTACCAACTGAATACAGAAGATAACTTCTGCTTACATTCTAAATACTATGTAAAAACTCACATTGATCTGACTAATATTGATCTGGTTATATGACACTACTGTACCATATTGTTATGGAACTTTTGGGTTTCAGAATTTCATTGTGTTACATGGTGCAAATTGTCTATTCAACAGGTATTGTACACCTTATTCTATATACCTTTTGTGTAAATAACCCTGAATTGAAAAATGGCTGGAAGACCAGTGCTTCGGCACTGACAAAAGACTTATTCAGCATAAACATATTTACCCAAAAGAAATCAGACAGAGTGTCTGGGGCCCTGCTCTAGAGTAGGTGTGCCTCACTCAAGAGCCAGGAGTAGAGTGGTCACTCTCCAGTGAGACTGAAGCAGTGTCCTGAATAATTAGTTAAATCTCAGTATCAGGCTAGTGTGGTCAGAAGGCCATGGTAGCGCAGGTGACTGGGCAGTCCCACAGTCAGCCAATCAGGCGGCCCCACAGCTGGGGTGGGAGCCAACCCCCAGTGGAGGTGGCCGTCACTCAATTCAGCTGCAGGTGGTGCCCTGAGTGCATATGCAAATGAGGCTGAAGGTGGGCCTTCCCCAGGGTCATGGGTGAACAGGTAGTTGTATACAGTTACAGATATATATATATATTAAAAATGTCCTTTTTCTCCAATTGCACTCTTTATGAATACATAGAGAAACATTTCAATAATCATGTATTGTCTCTTTTAAAGAAACATCTCTTCATTCATCTCAGGCATAATATATGAACATATATTTCACACAGTTTATATCATGGGAGTGGGGTATTATTACTTTTAGTTTATATAACCTTGTCCCCACTCCGTCGCCCAAGAATAATAATGCTCTCTGCCAATATATAATTCTTAACCGAAAATCCGTACATTTTTGCATCCTGTTTATAGACCGGACGCAGTGGCTGAATCGGTAGAGTACAAGCCTCCCTTTCGGAAGGTCAGGAGTTCAATTCCCAGTCGAGTCAAACCAATGACTTACAAAATTGATACTTGTCGCTTCCTAGCAAGGCGCTCGCCATTATTAGGATAGGCAGTGGCTACGCGTACGTGATACATGCACATAGCCTGGCGGTCTAAACGTACGGCACTGTTACTGCGCATGCGCCCTAGTTCTGAGCGTAGCTTAATGGCCCTGGCACACTACGATGTAATGCGGTAGCATAAGCTGACATAGGTGAAATTTGGCCATTACGTCAAGATATGTCAAGATACGTTACTCGTTCGTTAAGCCTACGTCGAGTTACGTCGAGATATGGTGATGCACGTCAAGGTTTTGGACATACCCAAAACTTTTAACGTAGCTCGACGTAAAGGCGATTATGTTGGGTTATGTTGGGCTTATGTTGCGCTCACGTTAGGCTTATGTCGATATACGTTAGACGTTTGTTAGAGCTACGTCAGTCTACATTGAGCTATGTCGACTTACGGTAGACTGACGGATAGCCGGGAGGAACGTGCAGCCCACGTGCTGACAACGTGGTGTTAACGTATCTCGCTGTAGGTCTAACATGTCTCTGATGTGTGTCTAATGTTAGTCTAACATAAGTCTAACGTGTCTTGACATATTCAACGTAGTTGACGAATGGCTGGCGCGCATGTAACATATGTAACGCGCTCCAACGTTCTTCGAATGTAAGCGAACGTGCTGTGAACGTGGTGTGAACGTTTTGCCTCAGTGTCCGTACGCTAAGCACGCTGGACAGTCGTTAGACTGAGGGTGCTCACTCGTGGGCCGACATCAACTCACATTACGAATTACGACAGTCACACTTAGCTACGTTAGGTGATAATTACGTGAGTCCTACGCTGAGCCGTCACTAGGGTTTCGCTAGGCTGACGCCAGGCACGCTGGAGGCTCGTTAGCCTTAAGTTGGTCCTTTTTTTTTAATATGTTCTAACTCGTTGAGACACGTTACAACTACGTTGGACCCAACGTTTCGCCTACATCCACTACATTGCACTGTCGTCCAATTTGGCCCTGAAACGCCAAGAATTTCGGTGTATCCCAACGTAAAAATGTTATTTTTACGTTGCCCACTCGCTGGCCTGTTACGTCGTAGTGTGACAGGGGTATTAGCAGTCGAGGCTATGCATACATGAACTGTACGTTTAGACGACCTTCCTAAATGCACATCAGTTTCTAATGATTATCGCTTAATCTATGGATCTATAGGAAAGAAAACTAGCAATTTTATTTAGTGTATTTAGGGTATGTCAAACACGACCATTTTCATTTGCAGGATTTCCTCCAAACTCATTCATTATTTTGTTGGACAGTTGTTGAAAAAAATAATTATCAGATCATTATGTGGATTTATATCAAATATAATTTTTAATTGGTGGAAATAGCCCATATTTATCAAATTAAGTGAGAGAAATGGTCTTAATTACGCCACTACAGCTCCAATATTTGACACCATGGTTATGGTATGTTTAGTTGGCTGGGAATCGGTGGATAGTTGATTGATTGGTGGTTTCTTTATGCCGTGTCAGCAGCATAGGCCATATGGATAGTTTATTGATAAAAAATCTACAATAGGGATGTCGGTCATTTTATTTCAATTCTGTTTCTAATGATTGACACTCAATCTATGGGTATATAGGAACAATAAATCCTCACATCCCAATGCACATGTGCATGCATCCTCACGCACGTTTAGACTACTAGGCTACGAGTACGAATCGGCCCATAATTTCCGAATTGTGGTTGATCCGGCGGGGGAAGCCCGGGACGCCCCCCTCCCTTTGCCCGCACAAGCGCCCTGCCCCCCCCCTGCCTTCCTCTGACCTGCATTCGGGCTCCAAAAAGACACCGAGCTTGTTCTTTTATGATACCCGTCTCCACCCACGCACTCCTAGGATCCCTAGCATCGCAGGAGACAAATATTAAAAAGGCACTCACGTTAAATAAGTATGCAGAGAACTCGACGCGCCACAGTGCAGAGAGGTAGGCCGGCGAAGCGAGCAACACGGAGACCGCCAACATCCCCGCGAGTCGATCAGAGCGACTTGGACGGCTCGCAAGATGGCGACGCATCCCGGCAGCCCCCCACGCCACCTACGCCGCCGGCGAGACAGTCTGCCCGCCCCAAGAAGCCCTCAGCGAAGGCCAAGCAGGCGGACGGCATGGTGAGGATGCAGGCATCGATCGACGCGATCGAGAAGCGATGGTCGGAGTTAGAGAAACACGCCGCAAGCCAGAGACAAGAAATGGTGACTCAGAGACAGGAGATAGCGGCGCCGAGCAGGGTGCTCGCGGAAGCCACCGCCGCCCTGACCGCCGCCACCGCGAAGGCGAGCCGGGGGGGATGTGACCGTTCCTCATCGCTTCCCCGCGCCTCCCCACGCCACACCAGGGTCGAATCACCCCCAAGCTACCGATGCAACAGGGCCAGAACACTCTCTCCAGCCTCTCCAAGCCCCGCCCCCGCGCCAAGATGGGAGCGAGCCTTAGCACCAAGCTGCGACAGACGGTACAGAAGCCCAATGAGCGACTGGTCGTCCCCCTCTCCGCCCCCGCGCCCCGCAGCAGGCGCCACCGCGAGGACGCCCCGGACTGCCGCCCCCGCCACTCCGAGTGCCGACAACACGACCAGGACGCGGACGGAGGGGGCGCCCGGTCGTCAGCCGAGGAGGCGGTGCGCCTCATCGTCGACCCCGACCTACGGCGGGACGTCCAATGGTTTCGCGACTACGCGAGGAAGGGGAACGGCGTTTGGCTTCTGCCCCCTCCCGTTCCCCCCGCTGGGTCATCGAATGTGACTCTTGCCTGACCGGCGGGGGAGCTTTCTCCCGAGATTACTGTTACTCGGAGGCCTACAGCGACACCTTGATCGCGGCCTTCCCCATGATCCACGAGCTCGAGGCCGTCAACCTCGTCATGGCGGTGAAGACCCTCGGGCCCCCTGCGTCGGGTGGCTGGAGCTCGTGGTCAACACTGACAACGCGGCCTCGGCCCTCGCCCTCGAATCCGGACGCGCCTCCGACCCGACCCTCTGCGCGTGCACCCGGGACTTCTGGTTGCCGGCCGCCCTGGGCTCCTTCACGATCGTCGTCCACCACAAGCCGGGCGTCAAGTTGGTACTGGCGGACGCCCTCAGCCGGGCCCATTCCTCCAGGGCCGCCCTCCAAATAGTGTGGGATTACTGTCGGGATCTGGGTATGGGTCGAGTAAGGGTCTCGCACTCCCCGGAGCTGCTCTCTAACCGCCTGTAACTCTCTTCCTACCCAGATTACGATCCGCGGGACCACGCCCACCTCATGACCCTGCACGCGGCCGCCCTCGCCCCCGGGACCTGGCGGTTTCTAACCCGGCACGCAAGGAGGTACCTCGAGTTCATGCTGGAGCGGGGCGTCGACCATCTCCGCCCCCTCCCATACGACATGGGCCAGTTCATTGCCCAGCTTCACCGCGAGTTGCTCTCCCCCGCCTCGGTCGCCAATGTGATCTCGGGCGCACGCACCTGGCTCTGAGAGGCGGGCGGCGACCCCGCCCCCTTTGACGCCCCCTTTGTGGTACGCGTCCGCCGGGGGGGGGAGGGGGAGAGAGGCTCTTCGCCGCCCCGGTCAAGAGGGCACTCGCCATCACCCCTGCCATGATGCCCATCATCTACAACCACATGAGGTCCCTCGGCCAACCTGGGGTTGCCCCCTGGGCCGCTCGCATACTTCACCCTTTTGATGCAGTCCAACCTCCTCTCGCCCTCCCACGCCCCCTGGGGCGGTCGACACACCCTCCGCCGTGATGACGTCCGGCATGCCCCGGGAGGCCTCAGGGTCATGGTGTCCTCCTCCAAGACCATCCGCTCCGCCGCTCAGGCGGTCTCCCTCTACGTGCCCGCCCTCCCCGAATCACCCCTGTGTCCGGTCCGGGCCTGGGACCGGGCGGTCACCCTCGTCCCGGCTGCCGGGGACGCGCCGGCCTTCCTTGCCCGGAGGAACACCGCTCTCACACCCCACGACATCACGCCCTTGATCCGCGCCGCATTCGGGGCGGCTGGGATCCCTGACGCCACAAGATATACCCTGCACGGCCTGCGCTGGGGTGCGGCCCAGGCCTGCGCGTCCAGGGGCGTGGACCTTTCGGCCATAATGGCCCAGGGGACCTGGGAGTCTGATGCCATCCACGCCTACGTCCCCAGGCAGGTGACGGCGGTCGCCCCTAGAGCCCTAGCCCTCTGTTTTGGGTCGGCTCCCGGGCCTACCTCCTCAGGCTCCCAGGTCCCCCTACACCATCCTCAGGCATTGATCAGGTTGATTAAGAACATTTCACCTCGACTCAGATTGTTGAACTTTCACTTGTACCACCTTGTTTCCAGAAATAAAACCCTTCCCTTTCCTCCCACGCATGTCTTGGTCTTCCTCTGTCCGGATCGGCCCATAATTTCCGAATTGCGGTTGATCCGGCGGGGTAAGCCCGGGATGCCCTCCTCCATTTGCCCGCGCAAGCGCCCTGCCCCCCCCCCCCTGCCTTCCTCTGACCTGCATTCGGGCTCCAGCAAGACACCGAGCTTGTTCTTCCACACCCACCCACCCTCTTTTTTATTGCCACTACGTGGGGGTCGGCTCCCGGGCCTACCTCCTCAGGCTCCCAGGTCCCCCTTACACCATCCTCAGACATTGATCAGGTTGATTAAGAACATTTCACCTCGACTCAGATTGTTGAACTTTCACTTGTACCACCTTGTTTCCGGAAATAAAACCCTTCCCTTTCCTCCCACGCATGTCTCGGTCTTCCTCTGTCCGGATCACATACGCGTACGTAGGGCAAGGACTGGATCAGGATAATGTGACTGAGTGGGATATCAGGTAATGGTGCTGGCAGCCTGGTCTCCAAGTGGGGAAGCACTATAAAGGCGCCATAAGTGCGCACTGTCACAAGTTGGTACCCGTCCTGATATGACCTTAGGTGTTGCCAGGACATAAAACTCCAACAACCAACCAATCTGTTTATAGTCGGCCACAGTTCCACAGCTGACTAACCTCCCATGGCTGGGTCTGTTTAACGCGACACTGACCTTAGAGGTCGGACTATGACCGGTACGGATGTCATTACAATTTAGGCATTTAATAAATGCTTTTATATTAATTAACCCTTTAAATTATCGGATCTGGTACTTCAAGGCCCTTATTCGGGAGGGGGGAATACAAAGAAACTTACATTTGTTGCACTTATGTATTCATCCGATGCACAGGATTCTTCAAAGGTGGCGGAGGCATACCTGAATCTGTTTTGAAAATAATGACAACCATATGGGGCATATTTTATTAATAAGAACGGGTTTTCTTAAGTGTGTATTTCCTCTATGTATGAACACTTTTGGCCAACCCTGTACACTCAGAATTAATTTTAACGGATTAAAGGGGCAGTAACATGGCCAATACAACTTTCCTTATTTGCAGTTATCATGATCGAATAAGGCTATCAGTAGTTTGTATACTTTGAAACAACTTATTTTTAGGGAATTCTTTAGGGCCCAATCAAAGCTGAGGGCCATAACGGTCCAGGTATGACTATTTGGGTCTTTCAAGCATAATGACCCTCCTCACCTGTTAAAGCAATGTAGACCAAAGAATACCTACTCAGTGTCACAGGCTTTCTTTTTGAAATAGAACTGAAACAGGTTTAGACCAAAGAGGTGGGTTTAGAAGTCCTCAAAGAAAATATGACAAGGTCTACTTTGAATAGTTGTGAATTTGAAGCCTTTTGATAATACCTTATAAACAAATGTGATGTAAATCCACCTACCTTCAGTTTGCTTCTCTTCGCTAAATGGGCTATATAAACGTCTTGGTGTCAGGCTAGGTACTGACAAGTATCAAATTTGTAAGTCATCCGTTTGACTCAGCCAGCATGCAATCTCCCGACCTTCCGCACGGGAAGCCTGCGCTCTTAGCGATTGGACCACCACGCCCAGTCTTCCAACACAGTAGGTAGGGATTGATCTGCCCACCACCATTAGACTTAGATAAAAGATTCTCCCCGTACTTCCAGTACAGGGGTGAAAACCAACCAATTAGAAAAGCTGGCGAAGAATTTCAACATGCTGGGTTAATTAACTGAGCTGGTAAATTCTTAATTTAAGAAGCACAATATATTCTTTATGTACGTCTTCATATTTACCTGCTACTTTTGAGTTGGAAAATATAATAAAACATATACTTTAATGCAATTTAAAAGTGAAATCGACGGCGTTCTCTGACCGCCATCTTGTCTTTTTGCATTCTCTCCCATTTCACCAACTCTGTGTTGATATAAGTAACCATTTGACACGGGTGCCAGGCATTCTACTTCCCGTTCCATACTAAAGCTATTTTTGCCCGTATTTAGACTATGTTGTCGTTCACCCCTGTACTGTAAGTACGGGGGTGAATCTTTTATCTACATTAGACTAAGTCCCCCATTTCTATGCTTAGTAGTTCTGTCATGTCAAACAGGGAAGGCAAAGGTAGAATTACACAGGTTATAAGGCAAACTCAAAGGGTTTCAAATGTACTATTCATATACAGTAAAACCTCTCTAAATCGACCGACCATGGGACCGACTTTAAGTGGTCCATTTATGGAGGTGGTCGGTTTAGAGAGTTAGAATATCCTTACAATGGTATTTTTGGGACCCAAATAAAGCGATCGATATAGGGGAGTGGTCGATCTGTGGAGGAGTCGGTATAGAGAGGTTTTAGTATGCAGTTTTTGCACTACTTTCATCCATGACTTCTATTTCAGTGAGCTACTTATATATAAGCCTTGTCTGTAATTAGTTATACATGTTCCACTTCTATTTAATACAACAAAATCCCATCTGGCTGTGTACGTATTCCCTGGCCTACATTTCTTTTCTTTTTTGATGGAATGTTTATGCTGTCCATGGCATATAAGCTCGGATAATCGAGCTTGTTTTCAATGCTGGGCAGTTATCGGTCTGTGTTTCTTAAGATTATGGTTTGTGGTTAGTGATCTATGTTAGTTTTTTTATATTTTCTTGGTAAGAGTCTTCCCTTTTTATTTTTTCCTACACTTAATTCTAGACTAGCCTACTCTATTTACATATTATAGGCTTGTACGTAATAGGTAGTTGGTTTATGTTTGGATTTGATGTTATCTGGCTGTTTTCTGGCAGGGTGTTATTTCTCATGGGCTGTCCAGCTGGTGGGCCATGACATATCACATGCCCCCTTGTGGAACAGCTTATATAAGAAGGGGAGCATTAGGGCTGAATGATGTTATTAGCTATTATCTTGGGAACAGAGACGACCAACTTTCGTTGGGCCCTAAGTACCTCCCAGAGAATAGATTGTTTCAAGATATACAAATTATCAATAATCACATTTGACCATGAATAAGCAAAGTTATAACAATAATAATAATATATATTTAATAGAGCACTATCACTAGCAGCAGCCATTTTAAGACGCTGTACAATAAAACCATGATATGACATTTACAATTTGATTAAAACAGCTGATGGATAGAACAATTTCTTTACGATAACAACTTACCTTAAAGTTGTATAGTCCAATCGTTTGGAGCTTTGGGCATATATTTTTAGATAATCTTATTAGGTTGATTGTTATAATCTACCGTCCTGTAGTTTCAAATACCTTTTATTATTATGACTAATTTTGGAGATGTCTGAAGTGAAAACATACTAAATGCTGGACACAATCTCCTTCAGTAGTAAAAGGTACTATTAAATTGGCTTAGTATTCCCTTCTACACAGCTACAAATGTTCTATAAGTGTATCATTATCTAAGTCAAATTTAGGTCAGTGTTTTGGTTCAGAAAATGTGCTGCTTTCAAAGGATTATGCAGCTTTAAAAATGTGAGTATTGATAGATTACAATTTTTTCCAGAGATGCTGTCTCCCGTATGAATTGAGTTGGTTATGTTACTGTCCCTTTAATATGGGTCTTCCGAGTTCATGTCTATGGTGAATCACGTTCGGTCATAGCTTCAGCTAACATTCCAGAAGTTGGGGTTGGTGCCCATCCCAGCCTAGATACAAGATTAACCTCTGACTCTGTTCAGAGGTGAATTACAACCCTATGTAAAAGTTGGATCAAATATGTCTCACTGTTGATGGTCTTAACTTATGTTGATTAAAATCCAATAGCTACAGTCCGATTGTATATGGTTTCCGTCAACACATACTCTCCATAGTTTTCAAATCACATAATATCAAGGCATACAGGTACAAAATCAGTTTGAAGTGATACAGACTCCATGTTTGGATGAACTGGTTGTACCACCTGTCTACCTCAGCCAATGAAAATGACTGCTTCCTGACCTTGATTGGATTATTATCGAGGAACCTCTCAACTTCTTGCCAATGGTTGCTATGTTAACATGTGGGCGCTGTCAATTCGAACTTTAAAGTGCATTGATCTACTGGACTAATCTACTAATCAGTTCAAAAGTTGAAGGATAAATATATCAAGAGATGTGAAGAATATATTTTGCTTTTTAGATTAAGAATTTATGTCCTCATTTCATTTACCCACATTTTCTCCACTTTTTGTAGGGTTGTTCTTCACCCTCATCTCAGGCTACTGTAGTATGGGGTGAATCTTTTATCTAATACCAGCCATATCCTTCATAATAGACCCTATGTTTTAAAGTCATTTTTTCACGAATAACCACGTGCCTTCTGATGACTGAATTTAGGAGGACTTTTTCCGTGCATTTGTTTCTAATATAGATTGCAGTGAAATGTTCCCAGAAAATATTTTCTGCTAGCTAAAATACAACTTTGTGTACGTATATATTCCCCACTGCCACCTTCCACCGTGTTAGCTGAAACTGTGACCCGGTATGCTGGGTCGCAGCTTTGGTCCTTCCTGATGGACCAACAGAACTTGGAATACCTGTATTCTTAAAGCTGCAAAGTCCGATGAAGCACAACATTTTCACAACCAAAACAATTATCTCAAATTGATTCTACATATCTATCTTAGATAATGATGCACTTATTAAACATGCGTTGCCACATAGAAGGGAATACTGAGTCAATTTAAATAGAATCTGTTACTGCTGAAGCCTATAGTGTCCGAGTTTTGACAAGCTTGCCAAAACTAATTTGACATATTTGCACTACCTAGCCATTTAAAATAACAGTTATTTCAAATTAAAGTAATGTAGATTATAACAATCAATTTAATATACAGTATTCTCGCGGGTTAATGCTCTGGGCATTTAATTTGGCAAATCACTGAAGTGAAGGGTGGGCGTTTTCCCACACATGGGCATTTAAGGGATGGACATTTACGAAATATTAACCAACATGGGGTTGGTGTTAACCCACACATGGGTGTTAACCCGCAAGAATATATTATGCATCTCAGAAAAATGACAGAAACCCAAAACCATCAGACTATGCAACTTTAACAGATTTATGCTCACTCTGGTGGCGCCTCTCTCGGGGGTAATGGTGGTGGACTCCCCGACAGGAAGTTCACGTAGTACGCTGTGTTGAGTCGGAAGGAGCGACTGTTCTCATTCAGGTGGGTGAGAATGTTGCTAATGTCATAGTTGTTGCTGCTATGATCTGGCGCTTTGGGTGGCGCTTTGGGTGGCGCTTTGGATGGCGCTTCAGGCTGCCTCAGGGAGTTGGGCGTCTCATTGGGGCGTCTTTGATGGGTCCATGGGGCGTCCGTGACGGGAGAGTATTGCGCTGGGTTAGCCTACAGAGGGGTTGGAAACTTACAATGGTTTTTTTTTTTTAAAGACCTCCGCTATCCTGTATAAGGTAATTACTTTGTGTCATCTTAATAAATTTGAGGATAATTAATTAAGCTTTTATTCTTTTTTTAAAGTGAAAATGCAGGATGTTATTAATTTCAAATGACTGCATACATGGTACAACAGTGCATAACTGTATGCAGTGTGTGAAAATTAGTGATGTTGATTGTGACCACATCATTCGTCAGAGTTCAATATACCGTACATTGTTGGAAGGGAAGGTGAATGGCAGCAGAGGGAGAGGGAGACCAAGAACATCATGGTTTACAAATATTTCACAGTGGACAGGCTTGAATTATGCACAGTCTATCAGAACAGCACACCATCGGGACAAGTGGAGAACCATTGCATCCACCCCTCGACTAGAGGACGGAACTATTGATTGATTGATTGATTGTGATAATGGGGTCTAGTATATAGGCCTTGAAATGATTACATATTGTTTTAATTGGGGTTCTTTGTCACTTTGTTTACTTAAACAATATACACATGTACAGTGAAACAATGTGATCAATAACAAATAAGTTATGGTCTTCTTGACAGTAACTGTTGCTGCAATAAGGAAAATACGATGAAATTGGTAATGCTAGAGACAATTTTGGGTCCAGGAATATTACCTTGAACATTATATGATCATATTTCAGATGTACTTTTAAAACCACAATGGTAAGTTTTGTCATGACAATTGTTTTGTATGTGCTATGGCATTTATGTGAAAGTCGCAAGCAACTCTATGGATAGTTTGTTTTTTAATTATATATTTTTAGGGCTGTCATGGTAAATAATTAAGAAAAATAGGTGTGACTCCAGGAGATCTGTTGGCTATACTTTTAAGGGTGGATATTTACATACATTTAACAGAAACTAATATCATCAAAGGATCATGTATACAAATTAAAACGCCAATAAAAACAAACTAATAATATATGTTCATTAGCCAAACAATTCTTTAAAATTTAATTTTCACATATTTTGACCACAATATGAATCTTTTATTGTAACAAAAAATGATTATGGTATTATTCTGTAAAGTGATGCGAGTTATCTTTTTACTGGTGGTCAATTTGCTTATGTTCTTCCTGTTCTATTAAGATATATCATAATACCCGCGGGTGGGAACTTGGTCAATTCAAACTAATGACTTAAAGATGTATACTTGTTGCTGCCTAGCCTGGTGCTTGGCATTACTAGGATAGGACAAGGAGCAGTTGAATGAAGAAGACCAATGGTCTGCGATTGAAATTTCCACCTGCTTAATCAACTAATGTAAACACACAATAAAATAAATAAAAACATTATTATGATCTAAAATGTGAAAGTAGAAAATACTGATAGACCTTGAAGGAATTGAGACGCCGTATCGATTTCCTTGGCTTGCGCTCAGATGTGTTCTGAGGACCCGGTGTCTGTGGTTCGTTTGCTGAATGGTCGATGAGTCCCGGTCTAATCTTTTCCAGTGCTTCCGATATTTCCATTGCGTCATCTGTCACTAATACAAGAGGATTGTCTGGAAAAGAGGGCAAGAGAAAATTAGTTGGTTAGTTGGTTCATTTAAAAAAAGGGAGCAGGACGTAGCTCAGGCAGTAGAATGTCCACCTGTGAAGGTGTGGGTCATCTTATCGATCCTGCTCAGTTGACCCATTTGCAGTTTGGGCTATTTTCCATTCCAACCAGTGGTCCACAACTGGTTCATCAAAGGCTGTGGTATGTGCTGTCCTGTCTTTGGGAAAGTGCATATTAAAGGCGGGATGGCCAAATGAGTTAGAGCGTCCGTCTCCCGTGTGGTAGATCGTGGGGTCGTGGGTTCGAATCCTGGTCGAGTCAAACCAATGACTTAAAAATTGATAGTTGTCGCTGACTAGCCAGGCGCTCAGCATTATTAGGATAGGGCGAGGACTGTTTAGCTTAGTGTCAGGATAATGGATATATATCTTATCATATACGTACATATAAGCACTGTTCACTATGCAGGTATTAACATGCGTTTAGAATGTTTGTTTGTTGGCGTTTTACATCCTAGCAACATCTACGGTCATATCAGGATGGGTACCGACTTGTGACAGTGCACACTCATGGAAAATTTATAGTGCTGCCCCACTGGAAGATCGGGCCACCGAAAACATGACCCAATGTTCCACCCAGTCACATTATCCTGATACTGAGCTAACCAGTACTTGCCCTATCCTAGTAATGCCACGGACCAGTCTAGGTAGTGACAAGTATAAACTAGGCAGTGAAGCCTGTACTCTACAAATTCGGTGATCACTTCCATTCACTAATTATAGAGAAGGGCTATTAAGAATCAATTCACAATATAGTCACGATAAAGATATTATGATTAATAATGGATGTGAAGCCCTTCGACGATGCCTTATAACCTCTGTAACTGTATCTATTTTGTCTCTGCCTGACATTATGGAATGAACTATTTGAGCTCCAAGCAGTAGATAGGTACTGATCTATCTTGGATAACTAGACCAAATATCTCTTGGTTATCATCACTAGTTCTAAATAGGATGCAAATTTTTTTTCTAGAATATTAATACAGTAAAACCTCTCTAAATCGACCGACCATTGGACCGAATTTAAATGGTGCATTTGGGGACGTGGTCGGTTTAGGGATTTAAAAAAATCATTACAATGGTATTATATGTGCGATCTTTTGGGACCCAAATTAAGCGATCGGTATAGTGGGGGTGGTCGATTTGTGGAGGTGGTCGGTTAGAGATATTTTACTGTACTGTCTTAAGCGATAGTGAAGATACATGTAGTGAACACTGGCCTGAGTAGATAAAGTATTCACCCCGTACTCGCAGTACACGGGTGAATACCAACCTTATATAAAAACGGTCGAAAAAGTGGGTTAAGGAAATGAGAGCCTAATTTCACAATCTAAGAAGCAACATTTATTCTTTACATATGTCTTATTGATAGCCCGCTACCTTTGAGTTGAAAAAATATAATATAATATCTAGTTTAATCAGATTTAAAAGTGAAATCGATGGCGTTCTCTGGCCGCCATCTTGTCTTTTTGCATTCTCGCCCATTTCACCAACTCTGTGGCAATATACGCAGCCATTTGATACTGGAGCCAGTTTCTAGTTCAGGTTCCATACTAAACCTATTTTCGCCCGTATTTACACTACGTTGTCCTTCACCCGTGTACTACAAGTACCAGGTGAATCTTTTATCTATGGCCTGAGATGTGTAATTGAATCTGTGAATTAACCCTACCCATCCTATACAGCAAGGGATTGATTCTATCGTGAAGTATGTAGATGGAAACTTACCATGGCTTTCTAATTTGATGAAGAGGTTGTTCACATTCACGATCTTACATTGAACGATGTCTCGAATGACCCAGCAGCCAATAGTTTGTGGGTGTTTATCCAGTGATACAATAGCAATGGTGTTTTTCGTAAGATGCAGATGTGCATAGCCTTCAGTACAGTCAAGGTCAGAGTTCAGCCGGACATAAGTAGTCCAGTAACAACCTGTAGAAAGAAAGAAATGCAAACAGATGTTCTTTTCCCCCTCTAATATTTAACTCCTACATTTATTATTACATGAACAAGACAAGTCACGGTTTGGATGAGAAGTTCTCTGGCTGGCTCCTATGAAAAGGCCATTACCCGTTTATTATAAAGTCAAAATTTGAACGACAAGTAGTGAGCAGCAGTGCAAAACTGGTGTGCGCGTGCTGTATGCGCTCCCTGGGGCCGAATAGATGCAGCCAAGCGGTGGACTAGATGATGTTATGTAATGTGCTACTCCACCAGACAGGGTGGTAGGGAGCAAAAGAAGACAACAGAAGATAAAGAGATGTGAAAGGAGTGCATTGAGCACTACCCCATGTCAGTTGTTGACCTACACAATTTATGAACACAGTTGCTGACAAATAGACACATTGCAATCCCAATCAGTTGTTAGCCTAAACAGTGGCTCTTAAGATATATTTAGGGTATTATCCCGATTTAGATAATACCCGCCTTCGTCCTAAAATAATACTCGCATAATTAATTATACAACACAAAACTTAGCACCATTTCAATTATTTCCTATGATTATTATTATTGTTATTATTACTATTACCACCACTACTGTTCATATTACAGTTGCTGTCAAGATTTTTTACTGTTGAAAAGAAAATCATCCGAATGCAATTTTGTTTTTCAGTCCCGAAGCATTGGTCTTCCGGCCATGTCCAACGTCAGTTATTTACGCCACTTGTTTACAAGAAGTAAATTACCGATGTTGCGGAGACAACATGGTTAATTCGCGAACGAGGCAAAGTGAACACATGCAGCACATGACCCCCCACCCTCCCCGCTCCACCTGACATTCGCTCTGGCCACTTCTCTCTCTACACACAGCCACAGCTATAGGTGTCAACTATGCCACCCGGTAAGCCCCCGCTTTGCCCACAGCTACGGCGGACGTCCCTGCGCAGGGCTGCCAGAGCCCTGCTCCCCCCCATGCGCCTAGGCTTCACATACAGCTTTCACCATCACACTCACAGCCTAGCCCGTCAGGGCCCGTATGCATGAGGCGGTGTTAGCAAGCCAAAACGGGTTTTGGGCGGGATTTCCAGTTTAGCGAGTGAACAGTCGCATGCAAGAGTCAGTGATAGGGCTAACACCACAAGCGTAAATTAGGTTAGGGTAACCCTGTTCCATAGCTAGTTTACTGGTGGTGTTAGGTATCGATTAGGCCCAAATCTATTCAATGCTATCATATTTAACAGAATTACATACACAATAAGTGAAATTTCATCAAATTAACCCTAAATTCGAACCAATATTAATGCCGTCGCTAAATCGGCAGCGATATTAATATTGTCGAATCGACAAATGTAAACTAAACCCGCCGCCGCCGCATTGGCAGCGATATCGTCCGAATCCAATTTTGTTTTTCAGTCCCGAAGCATTGGTCTTCCGGCCATGTCCAACGTCAGTTATTTACGCCACTTGTTTACAAGAAGTAAATTACCGATGTTGCGGAGACAACATGGTTAATTCGCGAACAAGGCAAAGTGAACACATGCAGCACATGACCCCACCACCCTCCCCACTCTGCCGGACATTCGCTCTGGTCACTTCTCTCTCTACACTCAGCCACAGCTATAGGTGTCAACTATGCCGCCCGGTAAGCCCCCGCTTCGCCCACAGCTACGGCGGGCGTCCCTGCGCAGGGCCGCCAGAGCCCTGCCCCCCGCCATGCACCTAGGCTTCACATACAGCTTTCACCATCACACTCACAGCCTAGCCCGTCAGGGCCCATATGCATTAGGCAGTGTTAGCAAGCCAAAACGGGTTTTGGGCGGGATTTCCAGTTTAGCGGCGAAAAGTCGCATGCAAGAGTCAGTGATAGGGCTAACACCACAAGTGTAAATTAGGTTAGGGTAACCGTGTTCCATAGCTAGTTTACTGGTGGTGTTAGGTATCGATTAGGCCCAAATCTATTCAATGCTATCATATTTAACAGAATTACATACGCAATAAGTGAAATTTCATCAAATTAACCCTAAATTCGAACCAATATTACCACCGTCGCTAAATCGGCGGCGATATTAATATTGTCGAATCGACGAATGTAAACTAAACCCGCCGCCGCCAGATTGGCGGCGATATCGTCCGAATGCAATTTAGTTTTTCAGTCCCGAAGCACTGGTCTTCCGGCCATGTCCAACGTCAGTTATTTATGCCACTTGTTTACAAGAAGTAAATTACCGGCGATATTGTGAAATAGCGGTGCTCGCCGGCAACAGGCTCAGCAATAACAAGGCTCGCTGGTGCCCGGCAGTGTTAGGGACCGATTAGGCCCAAATCTAATGAATGCGATCATATTTAACATATTTAACAGAATTACATACTCAAATCGTGAAATTTCATTAAATTAACCTTAAAATCTAACCGATATTAACGCCGCCGCTACATCGGCGGTGATATTCATACTGTCGAATCTAAACAAAACAAATCGCAACACGCTCAGAGGGATTTCCATAATCTATAAATAACTTCATGTAAAATTGTCCCTCCCCCCCCCACATGGTATTGTTATGATCATTGACCACTGCATTGTACTCTGATTGGAGGAGTGAGTCATGTGACCACTGCATTGTACTGTGATTGATGAATAGGATCATTTGACAACGGCCATCTTGAATCTTGAATCTTGAGAACCTATATAAGCAATAAACCAGAGAGTCTCATTCTCTTACTTTTCATTCTTACCCTGTTTTCCTTCATTACCTGTAGTGCTTTCACTTGACCTATTTACACCACCCACACCACCAGCCGGCACGTTTACAAAATGGCGACCACGACTTGAGAGACTACCGAGATTTGGTTAGTACTGACCATAGATAGTTTATTATAGAGTTTCGGTGAGTTTCGGTAGCATTTTCTTTTTATTTGTTTTATGATACTGCACATTTATATTTCTTTATTTAATTGTTAGCTGACTACTGTTATTTTTGAACGCACGTGGGTGACTTGAACGCACGTGGTGTGACTTCAATACACGTGTAGTTTCATTTTTGACGTTAGGAGTAGTACTAGAATTATTTAATAGAAACTATATTATATTTGTAGTATTTTTATTTCATTTAATTTGATATGCTATTTTAAATTCTAAATTTCTTGAGGTTGAGAGATTTGAGGACTTGACAGGGACTGCGACTGGTGGGTTGGCTGGAGTGGATACGTTGTTTTCTTCTATTTGATTCTCTATTCTTTTTACTTTTTGCAAGGATTAAATTGAATTAAATTACTTTGTCGACGAATTTCCGACGAAAGTGTCTTTTCTTAAGGGTTACATTAGTCTTTGACGTTGATATTACTGTAATATTATAGTTTTATCGTCTGTCTGAAGCCTCGTGTCACCGCTAGAATTGTTTTCATTTTCGGACTACTTTCGGTAATTTTCTTTAACCTTGGAGTAATTGGGAGCGTAATTAATACATACGAAGAGACTTTTCACTTTTCTGCTACGTTACAGGTAAATTCTATCGGTTGGATATAATTCTTTGACTCTATTTCTACCGCGCTTTACGCAACACACTAAATTTCCCATTGACCCGCTACAAGGAGGATTTCAATAGCGTGAAAAAAAAATACTTCTGGTAGGTTAACATGTTGTATTAAAATATATTTGACTTGTGGTAAGTTGATATATGGTGTATTGTATGTAAAGACATTTAACTTGTGGTAGGTTGATATATCGTATTTGAATACATTTGACTTGTGGTAGGTTGATATATCGTATTTGAATACATTTGACTTGTGGTAGGTTGATATATCGTATTTAAATTCACATAGTTTTTTCCTTAGTCCCACCAATGAACAAGAAACCCTAGAAGAAATAAAGAAATTAAATCCTAATAAGTCAAGCGGACATGACAATATCTCGCCAAAAATAATCAAAGAGTGTGACACTCTACTCGCACCATCTATCTCCCACATAATAAACCTATCATTTGCAAATGCTACTGTTCCTGAAAATCTCAAAGTTGCAAAAGTAATACCCATCCATAAGAAAAATGAGAAATACCTAGTTGATAACTACAGGCCAATCAGCCTACTCAGTACCCTAAACAAATTAATGGAAAAACTAATGTACAAAAGAGTTTACCAATTTCTTAACAAATACAAAATATTATACAAATACCAATTTGGATTTAGAGAGAATCACTCAGCAATAATGGCTCTGACTGAAATCTTAGACAACATACTACAAGACCTTGAAAATGGGAAACATGTTGCAGGAGTCTACTTAGACCTGAGCAAAGCATTTGATACCGTAGACCATGACATCCTACTCTCAAAACTTAGGCACAACGGAATTCGAGGCCAGGGACTTAAATGGTTTGAGAGTTACCTAAGCAATAGAAAGCAATTTACATACATAAACGGTAAACGATCCAAGCTAAACTCAATCAGCAATGGTGTCCCCCAAGGTTCTGTCCTGGGACCTCTCCTATTTTTGATCTACACAAATGATATAGTCAACTGTACAAAACAAGATGTCAAAACAAGGTTATTTGCCGATGATACCAACGGCTTCATAACCTCAAATTCACCCAAACAACTAAAACATTCAATTAAAACATTCCTTTCAGACATATTTACATGGTGCAATGATAACAAATTAACAGTAAACCTGAACAAAACATGCTACACAATATTTAAAAGCAGAAGTACAACCATTCCTGATTACCTAAACAACATAAAGATAAACAATAACACAATAAAGAAAGTCCCTTCTGTGAAATACCTAGGTATAATTCTAGATGAGAACCTCAACTGGGATGAACATATTGATGACTTAAATAATTCAATAATTAAAACGGCTAACTCATTTAAAATAATCAGACGACGGGTACATGAGGAAAATAAAAAATTACTATACTATGCATACGTTTACTCCAAAATCCAGTATGGTATAGAGGTGTATGGGAGAGCCAAATCATCAACCCTAAAAAAGATACAGACACAACAAAACAGAGCCTTGAAAATACTGTATAGCAAAGACTATCTCACCCCAACTAAATCACTTCATAAAGACCTGGACTTACTTATGGTAACTGACATTTATAAAATATACATTGCAAAATTTGTTTACAAGCAAAAGAATGGCCTCCTCCCGGAAATATTTGATAATCTCTTCAAAGAAAACAATCAGGTCCATTCCCATAACACACGACAGATAAATAACATACATCACAAACACATTAGAAACAAATATGGCAAAATAACAACCGAAAACCAAGGAACCAATATCTGGAACTCAATACCAGTAGAGATTAGAAACCTTCAAACTTTGAAAAACTTCTGTAAAAAACTAAAGATAAGCTATCTCAATGCATACTAAATCGATTACCAGTAAAGAATATATATAATACCCCTATTAACATACATGCAAAATAACTACTGATACTGCATGTAAGTACATGAATCCATGACACAATATCCATATAATATTCCTATCATTACTTTGTTTCTTACTAACTGTGAAGAGACGCATCAGTAGCTCATCATAATCATTAGTTAAAAATGTAGCTTAGGTTTAATAATTTGTTATTGTCATCACTTATTCATTCACATCATGGAGACCAGCTAGATAAGCATCGCTTTTCTGGGATCCTTTCTGTCTGTAAGGAATTTGTATGCATTTATTGTATCACCTCAATTTATTGTAAACATACCTTGCAGAGAGTTAAAATAAAAGAATTGATGATTTAAAGACATTTGACTTGTGGTAGGTTAATATGTTATTAAATATATTGTATTTAAATACACTTGTACTACACAATACACACTACACATTCACAATGCCTAGAACACGATTAAAGGAGGATGCTTTACGTGAACAATTTGGATTGTGGTTACAGAACCAAGTAGATTTGGGAATTTTGAGTGATGATTGTGATAGATTAGAAGCATGGACTAAGTTTATGGCAGATAGCATAGAGAACCTAACTGAAAAAAATGAAGAAAGGGTACTAGAGGTTACTGAACGTGCTGAAGCTGACTATCAGAGAGAAGAACGTAGAGAAAAACGTGAGTTAGCTAGTTTAGAACATAAAAGTAGTGAAACCAAAATAAGAGTTCTAAAAGCATATGGAAAGTCTGTGCCTATGCTGGACGGTACTGACAGAGGTGCATTGAGAGAGTGGGTAGATCTTATTGAGAGGATTGGGGTTCTTGCTGATGTTTCTGACTTAGATATAATTCGGTTTGCACTTTCAAATGCAACGGGCACACTGCATGAAGTGTTATTCACTGCTTTCACAGTTAAAGGTGCTAGGTCATGGAATGATATAAAGGAAGAAATTGCTAGAACTTTGTTAACTGCTGATGAGAAAACTCACTTAAAAAGTATAGTAATGACTATGGTACAGAATGAGGGTGAGACAGTGGCAGCATATTGCCAACGGTTTAAAACTGCTGCAAGTAAGGGATGGAAACTACCTTCTGCTACCTTGGGGACTGACACCTTTGAAATTCTACTATCAAGGTTTCTTGATTCATTATTAGATGACAACACTATGTGGTATGTGGAAACCAATAGACCTAAATCATTAGAGGAAGCTTTCACTCTTGCTATACTAAGTGATAGGTCTCTATTGAGACAGCAACGACGTGCTCAATCACGACTAACAGATTTAAATATGACTAGTCAGGTGGATAGTCTAAATTTTAATTCTTCTAAATTGTCGAAAAGGGTTCCTGCTGAAAGAGTTCAGGCTAGTTCAGTAGTGACAGAAGATAGTCAGGCTCTAAAGTCGCTCCAGAATGAACTGAAGTCACTAAGGAGATGTGTAGAACGCTTAACTGTTTCTGAGAATAAATGTACACGTGGGGATATCCACGCGGTAAACGTTGCGCCAGCGTATGGTGGCAATTCTTATGCACAGGGCAGACGTCTTGAGTCGCCGCGCGTAAACGTAGCGCCGAAGGCACAATTGGCTAGTACATCTAAAAATAAACTCAGTCCAGTCGGAGAGCACACAGTAAAGTATGCGCTGTCAAAGCAACAGCGAGGAAGCAATGGCAAACCGACGCCGACTGCTCACGCGCAGGCGTCGACGACTAAAATAGAACACGCGTATCAGACACGGCGTGCTAGTCGTAATACTTTAACTTGTTACATATGTAATGAACCGCATTTGATGAGAAACTGTCCGCAGTTGAAATTACTGCGTAGTAATATAAACTCTACTGCTTCGGGAAACTAAATAGCACACTTGATACTCGTCCGAGTATTGCTATTGATTTTAATCAAGTAAAATTAACTGGTCTGGTAGACTCAGGTGCGGCTAAAAGTTTAATACATGTAAAAGCATTTCAAAATTTGGTTGATATTGGAATAGCACATAAACAATTGTATCCAGGTAGTAGGCTGAGATCAATCTCAGGTCATTTAATTCCAACTTTAGGTATAACTTATATTTCTATTTATAATGAGTTATGTCCTTTCTTTGTAGTTGAATCATTAGCTTTTGAATTATTAATTGGCACAGACATAATGGAAATGTGTAATGCTGAAATTTGTTACAGGAATAAATTTGTTTCCTTATGTGATATTGTACATCCATGGAGTAGTTTAGAATTAATTGATAGAAAAATGGCAGGAATAGTTCTAGAAGTAGACTATTGGAAAAAGCATTTTCCCTTGATATTTCCTGATTCTAATGAAAAACTTAAAGCTATTAAGGTAATTGAGATGCATATAAGCACAGGTGATGCATACCCAATAAATCAAAGACCTTATAGAATACCTTTAAGTAAACGACATATAGTTGAAAAAGAATTAAATAAAATGTTAGATGAGGATATAATTGAAGCTAGTTGTAGTCCTTGGGCTTCACCAGTTACGTTAGTGCCTAAGAAAGATGGTACTATACGTCTCTGTGGTGACTACCGTAAATTGAATGCAGTAACTATTAAAGATGCTTATCCTTTACCCAGGATACAGGACATTTTTGATCAGTTGCATGGTGCTAAAATTTTTACCACCATTGACCTTAAATCAGGGTATTGGCAGGTAATGGTAGATGAGGATAGCAGACCTAAAACAGCTATAAATACACACATGGGATTGTTTCAATTTAAGCGTATGCAATTTGGATTAACTAATGCACCTGCAGTATTCCAAAGAATGATGAATGTAATTTTTGCAGAACATTTAGGTAAATGTTGTCTAATTTATTTAGATGATATTATTATTTATTCACCAGATGAGGAGAGTCATGAGAAAGATGTGACTACTATATTGACTATCTTGCAAAATAACAATATGACTATTAACAGGTTGGAGAGCTTACCTCGTTTGAGCTACGATGGTTAAAGTACCTAATTCGAGCCCCGGTTCAATTTCGAAGGTCGAATTTCATATAAGATTAATGTGAAGGTTAACAAATATGGTTGTGGAACACTGAGTTTTGGGTTGTTTTCATATTAGAATACATCACTAGAAAGCAAAAAATTATATCTAATTTCCTGAATATTCATAGGACATTTAGTTGGGACCGCATCGAGTAAATTAACAGTGAATATTAGGAAATAATTCAGTAGTTACAACACATGTCTACAGGACAGAACTGCCCATGGTAGTACTGTGTTGGTATAGCCATAAATCCTAAACAATAGAGGAAACTCCAGTCAACCATGGGGGTATATGCTGGTCTGTGGCCCACTCATATACTTCCACTTGCCACTGGGGAGTTCCTGTGGGGACTGTTGTACATCATTTAGATATATTTGTTGCATACCAATATATATATGCATAATAAATAATTAACTGTGATTATGCATATGATGCATTACCACCACAAATATGGCTTGTCTTGCTGGTACAACATTAAGAAAAACCTACCTTAAATATTATTGTATTTGATTTATTTTATTGTTGGTTATCACTTTTTATTTCTATTCATATTATTTAAGGGAATACCGGTGCTGGGAGGCCTGGCGACGGGAGGCTGAGAGTCCCGGCGCCGGGAGGCCGAGAGTCCCGGCGCCGGGAGGCCGAGAGTCCCGGCGCCGGGAGGCCGAGAGTCCCGGCGCCGGGAGGCCGAGAGTCCCGGCGCCGGGAGGCCGAGAGTCCCGGCGCCGGGAGGCCGAGAGTCCCGGCGCCGGGAGGCCGAGAGTCCCGGCGCCGGGAGGCCGAGAGTCCCGGCGCCGGGAGGCCGAGAGTCCCGGCGCCGGGAGGCCGAGAGTCCCGGCGCGGCAGGCCGAGGGTCCCGGCGCCGGCAGGCCGAAAGTCCCGGCGCCGGCAGGCCGAGAGTCCCGGCTCCAGCAGGCCGAGAGTTGGGGGGGTGGGTTGGGGTGGGGGTTGCGCCATCAGGCCGAGAGTCATGGTGCCATCATTATTATTACCGTATTATTTTTATTATTATTGGAATTATTTTTTTATTTTCATATATATGTATGTATATGTAATATATATGTACATATATATTATATATGTATATACATGTATATGAAAATAAAAAAATAATTCCAATAATAATTAAAATAATACGGTAATAATAATGATGGCACCGTGACTCTCGGCCTGATGGCGCAGGGACTCTCGGCCTGCCGGCGCCGGGACTCTCGGCCTGCTGGCGCCGGGACTCTCGGCCTGCCGGCACGGGACTCTCGGCCTGCCGGCGCCGGGACTCTCGGCCTGCCGGCGCCGGGACTCTCGGCCTGCGCGCCGGGACTCTCGGCCTCCCGGCCGGGACTCTCGGCCTGCCGGCGCCGGGACTCTCGGCCTGCCGGCGCCGGGACTCTCGGCCTGCCGGCGCCGGGACTCTCGGCCTGCCGGCGCCGGGACTCTCGGCCTGCCGGCGCCGGGACTCTCGGCCTGCCGGCGCCGGGACTCTCGGCCTGCCGGCGCCGGGACTCTCGGCCTGCCGGCGCCGGGACTCTCGGCCTGCCGGCGCCGGGACTCTCGGCCTGCCGGCACCGGGACTCTCGGCCTCCCGGCGCCAGGCCTCCCGGCACCGGTCTTCCCTTAAATAATATGAATAGAAATAAAAAGTGATAACCAACAATAAAATAAATCAAATACAATAATATTTAAGGTAGGTTTTTCTTAATGTTGTACCAGCAAGACAAGCCATATTTGTGGTGGTAATGCATCAGATGCATAATCACAGTTAATTATTTATTATGCATATATATATTGGTATGCAAAAAATATATCTAAATGATGTACAACAGTCCCCACAGGAACTCCCCCAGTGGCAAGTGGAAGTATATGAGTGGGCCACAGACCAGCATATACCCCCATGGTTGACTGGAGTTTCCTCTATTGTTTAGGATTTATGGCTATACCAACACAGTACTACCATGGGCAGTTCTGTCCTGTAGACATGTGTTGTAACTACTGAATTATTTCCTAATATTCACTGTTAATTTACTCGATCCGGTCCCAACTAAATGTCCTATGAATATTCAGGAAATTAGATATAATTTTTTGCTTTCTAGTGATGTATTCTAATATGAAAACAACCCAAAACTCAGTGTTCCACAACCATATTTGTGAACCTGCACATTAATCTTATATGAAATTCGACCTTCGAAATTGAACCGGGGCTCGAATTAGGTACTTTAACCATCGTAGCTCAAACGAGGTAAGCTCTCCAACCTGTTAATAGTCATATTGTTATTTTGCA